>JAAAKQ030156261.1:4515-19170 GCA_010016005.3 Zanna intricata | reverse complement strand
AATAATATTCATAGTGTTATCTGATCAAAAAATTGATAAAAACCAAAATTCCTTATTTGTTACAATGAAATTGAGTAAATATAAAATATTACAACTCTTTTAACAGATAATGAATTTTTTTTTTTTTTTTATTATTTATTTTTTCTCTCAAATTTTATATATTGTAATGAGAAGCAGTGAAGGTATAAAGTTTTTTACGATGTTTAACATGATATATATTTAAAAATGTAGTACAGTTAGTTTTTCTATTAGGTAGAAGTTATGAAACTGCATATAATACAACTCCATTTTCTTCATTTCTCTATTGCTTTGAGTTAGACGTGATTGGTGCATTGTATGTTTCATAAATCTCGGATATTTAGAATTTAGTTCTATAGTGTTCCCGATATTATACAGAATAGAGTAATTTTTTACCGAAGGAGCCAAGCAAATATATTTTTATATATTTCACTACTGTGTGTATTACTACTATATATATTTTATGTCAGTGAAATTCATAACCCCGATTATATATTTATTTTTCTGTCAGCCACACCGGGTATTATTCCATGTAAAGTTAAAACATAATTATATTAAAAAAAAAAAAAATGAATAAAAGTAACAAAGCCCGGAAAACGGTCCACTTATAAAAAAATTACATTACAGCAGTGAAAACAAAATAGGGTTTCGTCAAAAATGAAACAAAAACAAAAACATCGTATGTAAGTAATGATAAAAGGGTTGAATATATACACAGTGGGGTTTGCGAAGGGACAGTACAAAACACCAACCACAAATTAGGGACTTAAAAATGTCCATTTACGATTTACATTGAATTTATATCCTACAAACATCAATCAATTAATATTTTTTTTTTATTTTTCATTTGAAAAAAATACATTAATAAGCAAAATAAGTTAGTATTCAGATTAAATAATTTTATAAAAGATGTACACTTTTTTTTAAAACTATCATTAATATTTAATATTACCGTGGTACTTTATTACTAGAAGATTATTAAAATTAAATCGAAATAAAACAAAAAGTTACAAACATTTATTAAAATAAAAAAAATTATTATTCTATAAGATAAGAGTTAAGAGTTACAGAAACCGTATTATGAAATGTTGTATTCGGAGTGTACTTCTATATGAATATTAAACATGGACACGTAGAAAAATAAAAGAAAGTCTTTGCAGACATTTGAAATTTTGGTATGGAGAAGATTGGTTGAACATAACATGTAAAAAAAAAAAATGAAGAACTATTTATAATAAAGAGAATCAATAAGAATAAAAACTTAATCAGATTAAAAATATTTTAAAAGTTATTAACAATGTAAACCGAATAAAATATATCATAATTTTAAAAAGTTATTATTAATAGTAAAAGTAAGTAAAGTAGTAAGTAAAAGTAATTATTAATGAGACGAATAGAGTTGGATGTGATTCAAGGGTCACGCGTTAGACAGATTATCATATGATGTTGTTTTAAGTGAATTAATACTTAGAATTTATTGTAATTTTTTCTGATTTAAACCATTTTTCTGCGTTAATAATTGAAAATATAAATTTGTGGTGTTTTGCTTCTTTTTTTTTTTACAGATTTTTGTTTATAAATTTATATTAATCATTAAAGATAAATATTATAGCTAATGAAATGTTTTCCCTTTCGCCTTTTCTAATTTTCCTTTTAAATAAAAAGATAAAGCTTTTTTTTTGTTTAATTTAAAAAAAATATTTTTACTTCCTTGTGTGTTGTATTACTAATATATTTATTTTTTTTTTTTTTATTTTCACTTTCTATTGGTTGTATTCCGAAGAAGATCGTAAAGAATGTTGTAAGTAGAATCGTTTTGGTATAATGGATATTTTGATAAGTGGTGTATATATTTTTATAGAAAAAGAATTCTGTTAAACGAGTGGAAGAAATGAAAATAAAACCCAAGAACGCATTGAGCGGGAGAGTGAGTGAGTGATGAGTGATGAGTAAGCGAGAGAGAAATATAGGCCTAGATATTATCTCTCTCTTTCTTTCACTGTGTATTCTGTTGGAAGTTCGATGATCCGCGACGCAAAACCTAACCTCGCTCTCCGTATTCCCCCTAGTGTTATGAATTTTTCAATTTAATGGAGACTCATTTATATGAATTACGAAGCTTCCTGCGGTTGAGGTGTATTGGGACATGCCTTACTGGTCATTTTTCTTTCTACCTCAAGCTATACTCTCTCTTTCTCTATCTGTCCTCTTCTTCTTTACCCCTTTCTCTTACACCTTATCGGTCTCTCTTACTCATCATACCTTTATTTATCCGTCTCAACGTCCATATATCCATCTATCCGTCCAACGATGCATGCACTTCACCAAACATTTCCATTATTCAAAAAAATGGATCACAAGTTGTTCGTCAAGTCTGGTTTCCTCTTCTTTTTTTTACTTGTTTTTATTTGTCCACTGAGCTGTTTTTATCGTTAGCTCGCTGTATATAAATGGTATATCGTGTGAGTAAATAAGTAAAATATATTATGTGCCATCTTTTATTTATAACATTTAGTTTTATTTTTGAATACTTAACTTAAATCTGTTTTTTTATCCTGTCGAAATTATCATTTCCACTGAATAATAAAGATTTTAAAAATATTCTTCTAATTGTATTTAATGATTAAATTCATTAATATTTCTCCTATATTGTGTTTTTTATTCTGTTAATCTGAAGATACAATCTTCCCTTATATTCCTATATCAATTAATTACTCATTGTCTTAAAAAAAAGGGCAACAATGTATTACTTAAACATAAAAAACTATAAAACGTTGCTTCTGGAAGAAACTTATTATAAATTATTTATTTTTTTATTTTAAATTCGACAGTTTGAACTACCGTTTATAATAATTCTTTTACAAAGAAACTGCTATCCTTAATGAACATTGAAAAAAATTTGTAAAAAGGAAAACAATCAAAAACCGTTTACAAAAATAATTATATTTAAATTCAATAACTAGATGACCATTTCGATCGTTAACAGTCATCAGTAATTTCTAAATAGATTCTATACATAAAATAATTTGTAACCTTAACTTTTTTTCCCTGCCACCCTCCCGGGCCGGACCCACAACGAAGCACAACCCAATGGTACTGTCGTCTACTCTAATCGACCTCCCCATCCACCGGCAGTACGTCCGATACGACAGGTCAGCCCACTCGTTCGAATCCCTTATCTTGCCTGCCTTTAACTCCTGAGGTGAGCGACCTCCGCCTCAGGAGGAGAACAGAGTGACCCTGGACCCGGGTATGCCGTTCCTAAGGCACCGTCACCCAGGCAATCGGGTGTCGGTCTCTAATAAGGGGTCCACAACAAGAGTCCCCTTACCGGGACTAGGGCCATCCAGTGTCTGGCCACGAAAAGGTATCCCCGGCCGGGACCACTAGAGGATCCCCAATTCTACGGTAAGTTTCCCAAGGAAAAAATTAAAACTGTATTAAGTTCCCCAACGGGAGTTGCTACAATGGAGTCCCTGCCCGATCATTGTTGGTGAGGGACCTAAGTATCCCACCTCTCCCAGACGGGATTGCCCCTCGCAGACACCATATATTCATCGCGCAGGTGAAGCCTTGCAACCTCGACTCCCGGGTGCATGTCCTAGCATTGTGCAGGAAGGATACCGACCCTCCCGCTGATAATCCTTCCGCTCGTGACCGGCTTCATCACAGTTGAAACACTGGCCGCTCCGATACGGGCCGCTTCAAGTCTTAGCCCTATGGCCCGGACTTCATTACCAGAATCAAAGATCCCCAAAGAAGCGCCTCTTCACCCTACAAACCACCCATTCTATACGAATGCCCCCTTAGTCAATAAATTTTCCGCAAGAAAGGCGCTGCCACGATGACCACCTGTTGCACCATATGCAGACCGCATGGACAATATGCCGATCGTCACCGTCTCTCCCGTGACTCGACGAAATTCTGTTAAAAACTTCTTAGTTGTGAGCACATCCACATTCTTATTAAGGATGTGGACCCTCTGACCATCTCTCCCCACAGGACAGTAGTGGTACCCTCCATCTTCGCAGAGATCTCCTTGCTGAGCTGTTCAGCAGCGCCTCCATCATCTCGCACCCGCATCCGGATGTACAAAAATATTTTGGTTAATGTGAATTGAACTAAATTAAAAAGTTTGTTTCTTTCTTATTAGAAAACCTGGAAAAAATTCAGAACCAAGAAATTAAGATGCAACTAAACCTCAAGAATTCGTGACTACACGAAAAGAAAAAAACTTATGATAAGAAATCCATATTTCTTATATAGTATGTAATGATAAAGTTAAGAAATCCAAGTTGCATAAATATATTTTGTGTGCCGAACACTGGTATATCCCGTGATTGACACACAAAGAAAACACAGGTATATCCCGTGTTTTCTTTTTTTTTTATTTAAAAAGAAAAAAATTTCAGCATTAGTAATTTTAGGAGTTACTAAAGTAAAAGAATATTGAAAATACTATTTTTGATGATTATCCTGTCATGAAAAGAAAACTATTTAATACAGAAGATAGCTAATAAATAAACGTTTTGTCATAAAAATCAACATAATTATAGTTGGTAGTGGTGAGGAAATTAATAGCATGCATAAGCTCACATATTTTGTTCAGAAATTTAGGAGAAAGAAATTATAATTTTTAATAAGAAATTAGATTAAATGTATGAAAATAGTTAAATAAATTAAATATATCATTATACATAAACGCAATTTGGATCGTTAGAGATTTAATATAATTTATTTTATTTCATTATATAAATAATAAAATAAAAGTAAATTAATTTTTCTAAGACTGTAACTAATTCAAGTAGTACGTGAAAATATAACAGTTCATAACTAATATGTATGTAGAAAGCACGTTTGTTATGCTATAATAGGACACATGCCATGTTAATAATACCTACAATATATTTCTTTGTCGCACACAAGTTAGTTAATGTTCCTTTAAGAAATAAAACGAAACACGTACTACTTAAAATGCATATGTTCTTATATCATTATTGTTATTATTTTTATTTTTTATTTACCCACGCGACACGATATAAATGAAATCAAGTCTATTTTTAGAATGATGTTATGCAAAGTATAATTTATTATGCAGTTCTCTTTTATTCATTTCTATGTATGGTAGTCTTCTTACAATGTGTAAGATAATCTATCTAAATTAGGAATGCAATGAGCGATATTTGTTGCAGACAAAATTAGTTAATGTTATGTAGCTATTTAGTTACAGTTATGCCGAAATATATAATTTGCTACCCAAAGATTAAGTTAAGATCACTTCATCCATCCTTTCCTTCTGTTCATTACTGAAGCATTAAAATTATTTATGTATATTGATTATTTAAATTTAAAAGTACAATGGAACTTTACATTTTCCAAATTTTTCCCTACATTTTAGAAATCGTGGAGGAATTGGCATTGAGAATTAATTTAAGGTGGCAATTCATTTATAATCATTGCAATTAGTCAAACTTATTTTACAACCATGAGAAGAAACAATGTTTCCTAATAATTCAATAGGAAGTTTACTCCAAACGAGATTAAATTGCAGTCCAGAGAAGCATTTTCAGACTCAGGGAATTGAAATTTGACAAACATAATTAGGGATAAGGAAAGAGATAAAAAGTATTAAGGACGATGTACTCAACGAAAGAAATGCAGTAGAATATAAAAAAACACACGCTAAAGTTAACTTTGAGACTTATATCAAGATTATGGATAGCTATTCCAGTCCAAAACTTTTCTAAAGATTAGGGATTTTTAATCCTGGATTTAAATAATACATTGCTGATTAATGATTTCTTTTCAGAACTTAAATATAATTCAGTAAAAGGACTTTACTTAAATATCTGAAGAGTCTCTTGATAACAAGATCAATCATGTTAGAAGAACATTTTTATCTACCCTCAGTGTTACGTGACTTGTATAGTAGTATCAGCTGGAAACACAGATGGAAGAAGAAGAAAATTGAAGAAAGAGATGGTTGAATGATTTGAAGAGGATGACTTCAATGATTTGCTGAGGGTCGGAATGTTTATAGGAATGTGTAAGTCGAGGGTCTTCCATGGACTGTAGCGCTGATCAATAACCAAGTATTGAATCATAAATTATCCAGATATTCCTCAAATGGTGGTTTACAGACTTTTTTTTAAGTAAATGACCTTTAAATTATAATAATATGTAAAATATTTGTAAATAAATACGCTATTTGTAATTAATTATTGTAATAAGTCGATTATTATAATAAATCGAAAAAAGTTGATTAGTTGTAACACTTGTTTTTTACTTGATTATATTCTTTATCTAACTTTCATAAAATCTCATAAATTTATGTTATTTATCTTTGAAATCTTTCAAGAAGAACCATTTTCTAGTCACAACTACAATTTTTCATTGATAATACATATCTTTTCAAATTTAACAAAATTAAGAAGACCATACACGTTCTTTTTCTGTGGTTTATTATTATCTCATTGAGATGATTCCAAAATACCTGGTGGCAGTGAGATTGAGATTCTATAAAATTTTCTTAATGAATAATTCATTTTTTAACTGAATCCGAAATTCTATAGAATTGAGGCAAAAATGAAAATTTGTAGCGCTATAAATCTTCGTGCGTTAATGAATGTTGTTGATTTATAATAGGGTTATATAAACTGGTTGTTAGGTAATGTAAATAAAAATATATCGCAAATTCAGGTTATTTAAACTTTAAATTGATTTATTTTTTAAATTGCCTATAAAAATAAGTGATTTTAAAATGTCAGTCAATTTAAAACCCATGACTTTTCCCTAAAGGATACACAATACAAAAAAAAAAAAGAAATATATACAATGCGATACAATAATGTAATGTCACTTGTATATATATTCTGCGTGAACTATTGTAAAGTTGAAGTTTAGAAAACTTCTCAGAAAAGTACGATGTATGAACATCTATTCCCTCTTTTCCACTTCACCACCTATTAAAACTAATCCCCTCCTTTACTCGGTTGGGTTTCTGTTACTTCTGGTATTACTATTACTATCATAGTCTGTATTACTACTGCTACATTTATTTCTACTACTGAATTGTAAAAGGCATTGTATTCAAAAATAGAAGCAGCATTACTGCTCTGATAGTACTCCCTTCATTTGCTTTCTTTGCATTCATTCACTGATTCATTTTTTCATTCTAAACTTTTTGTTGTAAAATGTTAAGAATTGTTCGTTATATTTGTGTTTTTTTTTTTTTTTTTTTTTGTTACAATACTACTCCATTGTTTTTTATTTTCAGCCTCAGATATAATTTATTTCATTTTACATTTTTCACTGAATCATAATTTTTTTTTTTTTTAAGTTTGTATTATAACATCACACTATTTAAAAATTATTTTACTAATTATTATTTTTTAAATGTATTATAAATAATATGAAATTTCTTTTACCCCTAAAGCAATAAAAATTTTTTTTTGAGAAACAGAACTATATATAAGTGATACTGAACATTTTTCGATGTTATTATTATTATTATTATTTTTATTTATTTGATATAACAATACAAGCTAAATAAGCACAATAAATCAGGAACTGAGATTGAACAATATACATAGTAAAACAATTCTGAACATTTTCAGGGTGAAATTGGAGTTGCTGTCCCTAAGAAAGATATATAAAAAAATCAACAAAAAAAAGTGAATGCAGAAAAAATATGTTCTGGCGTTTCGTGGTTAAAAAAAAATTGTGTTAATCATAACAAGATTTGTGATTTATTCATAAACTACAACTTTTATATCTAGCCTTATCATTAAGGCTAGCACAAAATACATTATGTACGCATGTACATAATGTATTTAAGAAAAAGATTTTCTCTATTTTATGATCTTTGTCTTCATTTTTTATGTGATTTAATTTTAATAATACGAAAATCTAACTTAATACCAGAAAATATTCTTATTTTTTTATAAATAAGGTAGTTTTATTGTAATAATTGTGTTTAATTTCACTTTAGCCAGACAATTTAGTCTTTTAAATAATTATTAAAAAGAAATAATATAATATAAATAATTTTTAGCTTCATTAATTATTTAATAAATATATATATATGTATAGATATAAGTTAACGGAACCAATTACAACGATGATTCAGGAGGAAAGGGAAATAATAAGAGAACTGATTCTAGAGCTTTAAATAGTGAAAAAAGTTTATACAAACATATCTCCGAAAATGATTTGTTATCGTGTTACGGCTAACGAAAAGCTTGGATTAAACAAGATAAAACAGTTAAACGAGATAATAATCAAATTTATAAGGCGATAAACAAGCAGTAAATTTGATGATTTCATGTATATTTTGATATTTGATGATATCCAACGTTAAACAGAAAACTTTGATGATGAAAATTACGTTTTTGTATGTTTAGTAATAAAATAAATAATATGTTAAATGATTAAAAAATGAGTAAATTTCATTATGAAAACGTTTGTAAATTAAATTTTTGAAAAAAAAAATGATATAATAAAGTCTATTAAAAAACGACAAAATAATCAACTATTGTTATTAAAAACTAATCAGAACAAATCAATAAGAAATATATTATGAATTTGAAAAGGTTAAAAACAGATGTAATTAATTTTATATATATATTTATTGAACAATTAATGAAGCTAAACTTTCATACAAGAATAACGTATCACGTGGAGAAATTATCTGAAATTTTTTAGAAAATGGATTTCTTACAATGCTTGAAAATTTCTCATCGGCGAAACGAATTGAAATATAATATCAACATGATGTAGCTTCAAATCTCACGAATGAATAAGGCTATCATTTTATAAAAAAATTTATTTGTAGATGAATTAAACGTAGATGCTAAATTGGCCACCTAGATCACTGGACATTTCTTCCTCAGATTACTATTTAAGGGAATGGATAAAATTCGAGGTGTACAATCAAAAAGTAGACACACGTGGTCAGCTGATAGCTTATATTCTCAATGCTGCTGTCTTCAAGAAAGATATAATTAGTAGGTTGGTGACAGAAAATGTAAGGAAACTCTATTTGAAAAGTGTATATATGTCAGTGGTGGAATTTTCGAACATATAAATTATTTGTTATTTTTAGTATAATAAATTTAGGACCTTAAAAATTAAATATTTACATTTAAATCAAAATAAATTTCGTCTACTCTTTATTAAAAAAAAAATATTTTGGTTTAACTGTATTGTTTTAAAATAAACGTTCGAAATTCCACCACTGACTTATATACACTTTTCAAGTTTTTCAAATTGTTTCCTTACATTTACTGTCACCAACTTAATGATATCTTTGGTTTCCCTGATAAGGGCAGCAGTATTAAAAATGCGAGTGATCATTTCACTAGGTATATACGTAAGTCTACTTTTTGTTTATATGGCTAGCAATCTGTTTAGTTGACAAATTATATACTTTCCTACTGATTCACTCTTTATATAACAGGGATATGTAGTTAAAATACAATATAAATGTATCTATTTAAACAACTAAAAAAATCACTAGGACTTTATTTTATGCTTCCAACTTATCCAGCTTTCACATTTTCGTAAAAATAATTTAAATTTTAGTTTAGTAGGGCGTGTAGACTTATTAACGACAGACCATTCACTAATGAAAGAGTAATTTACCTCATCTCATAGTAATGTTGCCTATATAATGTTGTATTTCATTTATCGGAAAAGATTTTTAGAAAGATGTATAAGAATAATTTGTAATTCGCCTGATATTTTTTTTTTTCATATATAAATT
This sequence comes from Zanna intricata, assembly GCA_010016005.3. Taxonomy (NCBI): domain Eukaryota; kingdom Metazoa; phylum Arthropoda; class Insecta; order Hemiptera; family Fulgoridae; genus Zanna; species Zanna intricata. Next base: position 9,389 of record JAAAKQ030156261.1, on the reverse strand, counting down.
TGTATAATTTATTTAACTTGTTTGTTTATTTACTTTATTGATTATTTATATTATTTTAGAAGAATTGTACGTTGAATGGTATTAAGAGATTAATAAATTTCGGGATGAATAATTATTAATTACTGAAAGCGTTAACTAATTATTAATTAAGCTCTTGTAGTAGTTTTTCCGTTGCTTTATCTGAATGGTGAAAATTTCAGTTAAATATAAAATTATAAGCATATGATTTTTCTATTTTCTTTTCTTTTTAACCTCCGGGACCACCATTGGGTATTGCTTCAGAGGATGAGATGAATGATTTGTAGGGTGTAAAAAATGCCATTCCTGACCAGGATTCGAACCCGGGACCTCAGGATGAAAGGCCGAGACGCTACTACTCGCCGAAAATTGCGACGATTTTTTTTTTTTTTTGTATTAATAATTAACCCTAATAAATTCACTATTTATGATTCATGGGTAAAATATGTACATTGAGTGTAATGTGAATCATTTTATGAGTAAGTGAGTCATCGGTTTTACTATTCCAAGTATACTTAATGAATGAATTACTTATTAAGTAGTTGGTTGAATGAATTAAATAAGAACAATTGAACGTGCTTTAATTCTTCATCATGACAATCTTCACCCATTTAATATTCTTAGCTAATAAAATTTTTTTGTGTGTGTACGTGTTCATTTATAGAGTTTATTACTATGTAATTTATTTCTGAAGATTATTTGTTTAATAAAACTTCATTTTTTCTGTAATTTTTTTTTTCTAGTTAAAAAGCTTGCATTTACTTTAAAAAGATTTCATTCCAAGATTGGTTACTGAACGAGTAACCCTAGTATCCTAAATTAAGTACATAGAAATAATAGTCCTCAACGTAATGTATAAATCTTAGTGACATAGAAACTGAAAATGTTCCCCATAGCGTTAACTCAGATCCGGTAGGCATCTGAGAAAAATCACACAAAACCACTGTGAAAGATAAAAGATAAAAGAGTGGATGTATGGTGATGAAGGATGGAGTTAGCAGAGAGACCATAAAACGTAATCAAAAATCCTCACAAATGTTGCAGTCTATCGGAAGATTGAAGTATCTTTATCCAGGAAAGTTCGTTTTACCTCGATAAATTAAAAAAACTGTTAAAAAAAAAGTTAGTGTTGAATTTTTTCCGCAGTGTTTAATTTACAATCGGTACCAATTTACCGAAATTATAAGTAAATTTGAACATCAAAATAAATGACATGCAGCTCTCTGCATGTCATTTACTGAAAGAGTTTTCACTGAAAGATTATGCATTTTATACAGCATACATGAATATATATACTAAGTATAAATGAATACATTAAACGAAGATGAGTCCAAAGAACATGACCAAAGACCAAAGTTTTGGACTTGAAAAAAAAAAAAGAAAACACAAAAAATAATCTTATCAGTCACACAAAGAATAACTAATTAAAGAAACAGAAAGACGTTTTTCCCCAGATGAAGTAAAAAAAAAAAAAAAAAAAATGGTGAAGTACAATCAAGGTTTGGCTGAATTCTTTGATAATGAGTAGAGTGTTCTTCAAGGCTCAGTTCTGGGGCTGATCCTATACTTGATCTTCACTGCAGATTCCCGACTCACATCGTTTGCGGATAACATGGCAATTCTGGCTGTGGATGCTGACCCTATTGTAGCTTTTGCTAAACTACAAACTGAATTGGATCTAATTAAAAAGTGGCTAGTTAGATAAAAGGTGAAGGTTAATTCGGTTAAATCTAAACGTAATATTTTTGCGGTGAGGTGGGGTAACCGCCTACGAGTATAAACTAATGGTATCTTGACCACGCACACTGATCTTGAGCGTGCAATACCTAATCTACCGGGTTGGTCTAGTGGTGAAATCGACATCGCAAATCAGCTGATTTCGAAGTCAAGAGTTCTAAGGTTCAAATCCTAACAAAGACTTTTATATGGGTTTGAGTTCTAGATTATGAGTTCTTTGATGGTTGGGTTTCAATTAACCACTCATCTCAGGAATAATCGCCCTGAGACTGTACAAGTCTACATTCAATCATACACATCATCCTCATTCATCCTCTGATGTAATACCTTACGGCGGTTCCGGAGGTTAAAAAGAAGAGAAAAGCGTGCAATACCTAGGACTACATCTGGATCGGCATCTGACATGGATGAGACATATGAGGAAGTAACAGGCCACAGCTTAATATTGAATTCAGGGAAATTTACTGGTTGCCGGGCAGAGGGTCGCACCTATCATTATAATTATTTATGTAACAAGCAACTTCTGTACTCGGCAGACCTGAAACTGATTTTGACCTACGAGATCAAACTGTGAGCTACGACAATGAAGAGCAAAAATGAAGTCGTACAGCGATTCCAAAACTAACTGTTGAGAAATATAACAGAAGCGTCGTGATTTGCAAAAAACCATCTGAAATACACGTTAATCTGGGATTTCCAACCGTTTGAGAGAAGATACAGCGATTTAGTACAAGGTACAATAATTTTGTTTGAAATTTTTGTTTCATTCAATGAAACAAACATTTGAACTTGCTCGCGGTTAATCTCCTGGATAACAGCGTTAGGTTCCTCTGTTTTTCTTTGTATGCATGTAATATTTGTACATTCTAATTAATTAAATGTTTTACTATTACAATTTCAGATTTAAATTATTAATGAAAAAAATTGTTTGTTTTTTTTTTAATCATTTTAATATATGTTAATGTTTCAAGTGCCAGAAATGTAACTATCAAAGGATTTCAAACCACAATTATACGTGTAGGTTGAATGAATGGTTGGTTAAATGATGTACGTGCGGAGTTGTATCACTCACTAGTTCATTTATTAGTGTTACTGTTTGTGAGAAGGTATGAGGTATATATAAGTGGGTAGAGATCGTATTTGTAATGTGGTAATAATGGACGTTATGTTGGTGTGATGTTCATACGATGCCATCCTTTGAAAGTGTTTGAATGTCAGTGGAAATTACACTGGAATGTTTCATTATACTGATATGTTACTTATGAAATAAATGCTATTTTTTAATAATACATTTTTTTTTGTGAAAGAATCTTTCTCGTTTTATCATTCGGATTTGTTTTTAAAATAAAATTATACCCTTTATTTACTTTACAATCATTAAGTAATTGACTTCTTTTTAAAAATATTTTGCCGGAATCTTTTGCCTCGGTAAGAATATTAATTATTCCGTAGAGGCATTAGACTATTAAGGATGATATGGATTAGAGACTTTAAAAACTGGTGATCTTTAATCACCTCACATTTTGCTCACAAATGAATCATCATGAATCACCAATGAAACCATGTTGTCAATGCCTATGTTGAAAGTTCGCCTTCAGTTCATCGACAGTATTAGAATTTGATTCATTATCTCTATTCTTCAAGTAGCTACGAAAGAAAAAATCGCAACTAGAAACATCTGGGGATGTCGAAGTCACTGCACTTTGCTGACAGTTCGTCCTTCTGTTAATCCCACATGAACGCATGTTGCTAAATCGTTTGGTGTATTACACGTTGCTCCGTTTTGTTGAAAGAAACCTACTCTTTTTTCACCATCTGTTAGATGAACGTAGAATTCTTCGAAAAGTTTAATGTATCGGCGTCAGCTCAGTAAATATTCACTCCATCATTCTATTAACAGAAACATGAAACCATAGCCCAATAAATATTCACTCCATCGTTCTATTAACAGAAACATGAAACCATAAACTGATTTTTTCATTATGAAATGGATGCTCAAACATCCAGGGAGGATTTTTAATAATCTAGTACCTGGTGTGCGAATTAACATGTCCAGATTAACAGGTGTTGTGCTTCGTTTGTAATGAATACAGCATCGGATCTGTTACTCTAACGACAATGTTTTTTTGCGAGAAGCCAGTAGCAACAATAAAGAATTTCGTTTTATTTGTTCTCTTTGTTTAAACAGTTTCAAAAGTAAATTATGATCCTACTGCCGTTGGATGATTTTAAGATAAGATGTGTATTTCACAATGTTTTGTTGTGATACGAATAAATTTTTCGGACCGGGAAAAATCCTTCTTTGAATATCGGCTATGGCCTGTGCAAGCCCGACAGTAGCTTATTTGGTGTTGCGTGTGAACCGACCCCACTTAACATCATTCTTTAACTGAATACTATTATTTTTTGGGATACTTGCGTTGGGAAATTTACCGCAAATATTTTCTGCGTTTCTTGAAAGGATCCAGATACATATAAACTAAACTATACTGCATTGAAAAATGAATAGGTTATAGTTGAAAAGAGTAAGTTGTTTAAATTTTATGAAACTAGTAATATAGAGAACGCAATAGTGGTGCAGTGACGATAGGAACGTTAAAGGTGACCTCAAATAACAGTAGTAGCAGACTCAGTTAGTTTTAAGTTGATATTCAGTTCAGTATCATTCATATGAAAAAGATTTTCCTTGCCTTCAGTACTTAATGAATTTCAGAGAGCATAAATTTGATAAAGTTATAATCGATATTGATTCTAATAATAAGAAATAAAAATAGAAAGATTTTCAGAAATCGGATTCAAATTATTTTGAATTTTTTCAATATTTGATTACTCTTTTCTTGTTTAATTTAAAAGTATTTACAATTTTAACAGTATCTTTAATCTGAGTGTTTAAAAAATATATTGCATTTGAAAACAATTTACTTATGCTATTATTTTTTTATTTTTATTTATTCAGAAAAATTTCAATAAAAAATCACCGACAACATTTTAAAAATAAAGATTTCTATAGGTAATCTGGATAGTAAAAAGTTAATGATAGTTTAATTAAATTAATAAAAAAATACAATCTTTTACTTATCTTTTTTTTTTTTAGTTGCGTTGTAAATTCGAACTTAAAA
>JAAAKQ030156250.1:0-12834 GCA_010016005.3 Zanna intricata | reverse complement strand
TATTGAATTTTTCAGGCTAAAAAACATAAGAAACCATAACATTTACCGCTAAATTTAGGTTCCCAGAATTTCGGTTATTTAACGGGAGGAACTGAAAACCGGGCGAAATCTTCCGCTAGCCGTAACTCTCTAAAAAAACGTTTTCAGGTGTATGTTTATTGGAAACTTTTCTTATTTTTAGATATAGAATCCGTTTCCGAGAGATTGCCGTGCAGTTTTGATACACTCTGTATATACTTGTATAAATAAATAAACATGCATACTTGTATTTTTTTTTTCAATTTAATTTTTGTGTAATATACGTATATTATTTATTGATTTTTTTTTCTTTTTATCAGTATTAAACAAAGCTAATACAATTGAAAAATTATTTTATTACTGTAACAGTAGGTTGAATACATTTTAACTGATACTAATACTTTTTTACTAATACATTTTAAACTGGTCAATTTTTAGATAAAAGGTACTTTATAAGTGTTATTATTTTTAAATTTTTATATACAAATACTGCGTTTTATAAGCGATCAATTTTCCTATTGATTATAATAGTTGTAAATTTTTCGTCATTTGATTTTTGCCCCGCCAAATTTTTTTAATAAAAAATTTTTTAATAATAAAATTATGTTACAGTTATTTTATATTTATTGTAATTTCATAAATTATAACATATTTTAGTTGGTCATTTATGCTCTTGTTCGTAATTAATTTTAAATCCACAATGATTTAAGTGCAAAAAGAAAACTGATTAAAAGAAAAGTTTTGAAAATACATCAATACAAGTTTTCAACCATATCCCATGATGTGGTTTTTAATTTATAATTAAGCCATATTTTTTGTTTTAAAGAAGCAATATTTTTAAAAGAAAGTGGTACTTTAATTTTTTTCTTTTACAATTTTTCCACTCTCTAGCTATGATGTAGAATATTACATACAAGTTGTACCGGACAAAAAGACAAATGGCCAACTACACCAAAATAAAAAAAAATAAACATTTTTTCTTATTTTGTCCTGCAAACATTTTTTACTACGTCTTAAATTTAGTTGATCACTAATTTCATGCTCAACTGTCAAAATGACCAGTGGCAAAACCATTAAGTTGTGTAGTAGTCGGAACGTAAAAAGTTCTTAATTTTATCTAGGAGAAATTCCTTTCGCCACTTTATTCCTTTCGCAAAAGTTATGTTAGCGATATTCGTAAAGCAATAGAATAGTAATGTTTGGGGCGAAATATAACTTTGTAATTGTGCTCAGTATACATTGCTTAGGCTTTCCTTTTGCCCAAAAGCGCAGTTACTGTTGAAATTTCCTTTGCTAATTCTAAGATTTATATATCAACAGAATCGCAATCAGTTAAAATGCATTCTAAATTCTTCTTTGGACATGGTATTTCATATTACACTAGAGCTAGATCAAAATCTTTTGTTAACATCAACTTGCTTACATGAACACAAACACACAAAATCATGAACACTAATGAACACAAAAACTTTAATACAATTTAACAAACCGAGGCCTTGTCTCTTTTCGTAAATGCTTAGCAAGGCGTCGTATACTTCTCAAATGGAATCTCGAAGGCTTTAACGCCTCTATCCCCTACTCTCCCATACAGTTTCACTCAATGCTTTCAAAGTTAAACCTTGAACATTTTTAAAAGTATTGCCCATCGAAAAGTGGATGTCGAAAAAATGTTTTTTGGACATATTGAAGAAATTCATTACGGATGCTTTTGCCATATCATAACAGGATTGAGAGAATGGGCTTACTATACGGAACATAGAATGCTCGTAAATTATGTTTAATTATAATTCGCGAGCATAATTTGAGCGTCAACTTTGATTGAAACATATGTGAAAAGAGTCACTTGCTTTGCCTTAGTGGATTTTTTTTATTTCATCAATGAAATTTTACACTGAGATGTAACAGATCTATTATCTCGTTTGTATATTTTTCTCGAGATAGTGTTATAAAGCCAGACCACTTTTACCAAGAATTTTAGCAATTGCTACGGATTCTTAGAAGCACCTCGTTCCAATGATTTGTTTCGGCATTAATAATTCTTTGAGCGGCCGCATCTATAGTTTACAACACTAACCTTTAGTTCATTTCTAACAATGATTATTTTAAATTTCATTCTTTTTAAAGTTTCAGCGGAAGTGCTTCCAACTTTTAAAAACCCTCCTTTGAAAGAGAACGAACTATGCAGCCGAAAATTTTGCAACAGAAGCAGTAAACGCAGTTTTGTGAAACTAGCCAGTTTCGTGAAACGTGCTCTCGATTGTTTAAAATTTGTTTATAAATAATTTGCGCTAAAATATTGACCAGTATCAGTGGTATTAATTTGTAAATGCAATGGTTTAGGGTGGACCTTGTCTTACTTAAACTTATACGGCGTCTCCTAAAATTCTTGGATCTGTACTCTGTTTGTAGAACGATTTCTGTAGGCGTCACGTTTTTGTCAATTTTTTCAATGTTTTCATTTGGTGACTATAATCAGTCGTCAGTTCCAGTTGATTTAGAAACTTCGTCCGTCATAATCCTCTGACGATTCCATGTTTTCTTTTATAACCGATTTTATGTTGGATTCTCAGTCATTTGTTTTTTATGGATATAAGTTTGTAACGCGCGAGCTTGTTTTTGCCTTTCGGCTTCCTTTTCCAGCTCTCTTTTTTTTGTAGTGGTAACCAGACAGTTTTGTTTGACCATCGAACACATGAAGGAAGGGGCACACACAAACTCAAATTAAATAATGCAAACTATAAAATATTAAAAAAAAAATTATATATATTTATCCTTGTTCTAAATAAGCTAAAGCCTAATTAATATAATATAACTTCAAAATTCAATTCTGTGAAAAAGTGACTTAAAAATTTTTATTCAGTTCAATTATTCAGATATATTATAAAACAAGACATTATTTTACAAGACTACATTTTATTCACATTCATATACGTCCTCTGAAGTAACACCTTACTGTAGTCCTGGAGGCTAAAACAGAGAGAGAGCTTTTAGACATAAACAAATAAGCTACGCACAGTAAATTTTTAGTGAACGAAAAAGTCGATATATGAAATTTTCATTAATAGGTGAAATTCTAACACAAGACTTTCTCACACTTGCAGCCTAGATGGTGCCCCTGGAAAAATGTCTGGGTTGCCCGCCCCTAGAGCGGGCGCTGGGTTAGATGTTTTTTATGGATTTGATTATAAATTTTAGACTACGGATACCAGTTGACTTTGGCGGTTGGGTTCAATTCACCACCCTTCAGGAATGGTCGGCCTTAGTCTATACAACACGATACCTTGTCATTCCTATCTCATTGGGCCAAGGGGTAGGGGTTGATTATTCACTAGTTGAACAGATTGCAACGTACACATTGTAAAGCATCGTACTCAGTAAAGCTGAGTTTCACAATCTTCGTGGACACGGCATCTTTATTTCCTCAATTTTTTTTTCAAGTAGTAGCTATTTTCTAAAAAATGTGTACAGCAATTAAAAGCTACGGTTTTGTAGCTTCATGTTCAGAGTCAAATGATTGAAGTCACATTTTTTTACGTTTTTTGTGGGCGAAGAACGTTGAACGTTATTATCCCCTTTATATAAAATTTCTAAAGGGAAGAAAGTGAATAACTGAATTAAAAAGTAATATAATTTAAAAGTAATTAAAAAGTAACTACTTGCAACAACTTAACCTACATGAGTAACCTGAAACTAATATCACAGGTCATATAACTAAAATAAAATTAAAATACTATAATATTAAACTAAAGGCTAAAACTTACAACTAATAAAACACAAAGTAACAAAATCACAAAAAAAACTTAGAAATAGGGGGGAGGGAAATTATATATATATATATAAACAAAAAGAGTATAAGATCGAATAATTATTTAAATTGTCCTGAGGTGGATATTCCCCTCGTCCGGAACATACCATCTACGTTCCACGTCCAGGACGGAAACAGCTGTACATACGTACATTTCATAATGCTGGCTAACGGGGCCTCCGAGCCTTCTTTCTCTCGGAGATCGATTTTGGTCGTCCTAATTTCACCCACAGGCCGCACTAAGGATTGGATTTTTCGTATCTGCTACCTGCAGGTACGAAATTTTTACTGATTACGGATACGGATTTACACCGCCTTTAGAGCTGGCGATGTGGCGGCTAGGGTCGAAGTGATTGCGGGTGTAACGGAGACCCTTCCGCTGTCCACGTACCCCCCGCGGTGGCAAGCATGTAGAAAGGTGCCCATGTATGTCGGTGCATGGAAGCCCTGAAAGCTTTGGTCAGTTGGGGCCTGGAGTCAGTGCGAGATTGCGCATTCGCTGTCTGCCAGAACATATGCCGGTTCCACCGGAGTACCGGAACGGACCTCTAAGGTTAGCAGCCTTGGAGTAGGGGTGGTGTACCCCGGCGGCTAGCCTTGCTGCAGAAGGGACAAAAAATAATGGAGAATACACTCCTGGCAGAGGGTCCACGTAAACACCTAGTTTTGAAAGCGCCGATTCGCCACAAGCGAAAAGGAAATTTAGTCAGGGAAAGTTACTTTGAGGAAAGATACCGAGAGAATCGGTAAAGAATTAAGAGAGCGTTGTTTGGTGGCAATTCGCCCAAACCGAGACATCTAGTAATTATAAGTGAAATTGGTAGTTTCCAAAAGGTTTCTAAATTGCCTTTCTTAATTGCTAGAGAAATTGCGAAATGTGCTGGTGGACGTGTGAAAGAGATAAAGACGTTCAATGGCCTATACATAGAAACTTAAGTGATTGCTCCTATTGAAAAAGATTGGTGATTTCTCCGTGGATGTGTAGCCACATAGCAGCCTGAATTCATCAAAAGGAGTCGTTGTTTGCCCTCACTTTTTAATTGCACGGAAGACGAAATTTTTTAGGAAATGTCGAACCATGGGGTCATTCACTGCCGCTGGTTGACCATGAGAAATGTTTTTCCTTCGGTATCCCATGTGTTAACCTTTAATAAGCCTAATTTACCAGGAAAGGTAAGAGTTGGGATTCGTCGTCTAGATGTGCGTGCTTTTATTCCCCGGCCTATGAGGTGCTTCAAGGCCAACGTTTTGGCCACACTGCGGCAAGATGTGAGGGGCAGGAGATATGTTTATGGAATGCAGCCGCACGAGGGTGAGCCATGCAAAGACTCCCCAGTCTGCATTAATTGCAAAGGAGAGCATAACTGCAGATCACGAAATAGCCTAGTTTATAAAATTGAAACTGCAATTCAGGAGGTCAAAACAATGAAAAAGCTGATCTATCCTGAAGCAAGGAAAATTGTAAACTCCAGCGTTTGCCGTCACCTTTTAAATTGCACGGAAGACAAAATTTTTTAGGAAATGTCGAGCCAGAGATCCATTGCCGCTGGTTGACCATGTGTTAACCTTATGTGTTAACCTTTAATAGGCCTAATTTATCAGAAAAGGTAAGAGCTGGGATTCATAGTCTAGATGTGCTTTCTTTTAATACCCGGCCTATGAGGTGCTTTAAGTGCCAACGTTTTGGCCACACTGCGGCAAGATGTGAGAGGGGCAGGAGATAGTTTATATGGAATGCAGCCGCACGAGGGTGAGCCATGCAAGGACTTTCCAGTCTCCATTAATTGCATAGGGCAGCATAACTGCAGGTCACGAAACTGCCCAGTGTATAAAATGGAAACGGCAATTCAGGAGGTCAAAACAATGCAAAAAAGCTGACCTATCCCTAAGCAAGGAAAATTGCAAACACCAGAACCTCTCGACCGACGACTTCCTACGCGGAGGTGACTGCTGTCCCTTCGTCACTTAAAGTCGTGGAGCAGTTGCTTTCTAACCTTGCTCCAACCCTGGCCGCACTAATTGAAAACATAATTGAAAGTTTCAGCGAAAACGACTCGTACTCTGATGAAAAATGTTGACAGAGCAATTGAACCTAATAAGGTGAAAGTAGCTGAAAAAAACACGTGGAAAAAGTGAGCCTACAAAATATACTACATGATGACGGGTCGATGAAAGTTGTTGCAAAATCTTCGGAGGAGTCTTTCAAGCCTCCTTCAGCAAGGATGGTCTCTAAACCACAGAGGCCACCCAAAACCACGCAGGGGATCTTGTTTTTTCCCCCTTGCCTGGAGCGGTCACTGGTGCGGCTGCTATGGGGTTCTCCCAGATTCCAGCCCCCTCACCGAGCGCCGATGCCTTTCCGTCGACGTCCGCAGCCTCGATGGTCTCCGATTCGGAGTCCGGGAGCTGTGTGGGGACGACATGTCTGCCGAGCACGAAGCTGTTCGGCAGAAGGAAAAAAAGAGAAAGAAGGGATGGCCGAAAGGAAAAACCCAGGCTATAATTTGACCTAAAATAATAGTCTATAATCCAATGGATGTTTGACAAACATCCATGAGCTCCAGAGTTTGGTACATGTAGATCCAGTAAATACATGCTTGCAAGAAACTCATTTCCGCCGAACTGATAATTTCAACTTAAGAAAATTTAATTTAATAATTTCAACTTAAGGTGGAGTAGCCATATTAACATCGACTGAGCTACCATCGAAGCGGTTGTGATATAAATACAAACTTGCAGGTGTCCGCTGCAAGTCACCATCTGCAGCATTATACCTGCCGAATTGATGACATAGCACGTCTTACTGATGATCAGCTTCCCCCACCAATACTACTGGTGGGCGACTTTAATGCACCAGTTCTCTCTGGGGGTCGGATCGAGTGGATCCCCGTGGAAGGGAATTGGAAAAGTTCCTATTAAATTCTGATCTAATTCTCTTAAATGATGGTTCAGGAACTTTTTTCAGTGCCAGAGATGGATCGATGTCCTTTATAGATTTAGCACAAGTGCGCCAATAGCACCGAAGTACTAGTTTCACCTTTCACGATGAAAACAAGGTACTCGTTTCACGACCATGAAACAAGTAAAACGTGGTGTTTCATGATCTATATGGAAGTCATCATTTTCCGGTGCAAATTACAACCTGACATTGAGAAAAATATATCCGATCCCTAGAAGATGGATGTTTGAAAAGGCAGATTGGACGAGCTTCACTGCAAATACGATACTCCCACGAACAACTGGAGTTATTGAAGTTTACGTTGACAGCATAAAAAACGCTATACTCAATTCAGCGTCAAGGTAAGGTGAATTCCCAGAACAGATAAACTAAAGAAACGACCCATCCATGGTGGAATGATGAAATCAGTGAAGCAATTAAAAGAAAGACAAAAGCATATATCAGAAAATCTAATTGCCTTCAAAAATATATAAGGAAACATTATGTCTTGAGTTTTCTTTGACCTGCAAAAGGCTTTTGATATGACCTGGCGTCATGGAATAATGCTTCAATTGCATGAATGGGATATTTAAATATGGTATAATACCATAATATGGTATTCAAAATTCTATTGTGGTTCGATATGTTGATGACAGCATAAGGATAAAAACTTAATTCAATGTCTTATAATATTGAAAAAAACTCTTTCAAGTGTAGAAAAATAAGTTTTTAGATGTTAATATTGCGATCAGTAGAAAGAATCAAATATAACATCATATATAGGAAACCTACAGAAAGTAAAATAATAGAAAATCTAATCATTCCTGGTCAAACAAGATTAATATATTCACAAATTGGACAAGGACAATCCATTTGAAGTGATCCAAGGGTGGTTGCTTGACAAATTAAAAAAAAAATTAAATGTTTCCTACATGTCTCACGACCTTAAAACTATTTTTAAAATTTATTTAAGCAGTTTAACTGTGGTGGCCATTTTGGTTAACTGTGTGCACACCTATTTTTGTGATTGTAAGGGTTTATGGAAAAAATCATAACTATAATAATATTGGTCCTGGAAGGAAGAAAAGCAATTAATATTTTCTCAAGGTAAAATATTGGTCCTGTGGTTTATTTACCTAACTCTCATACTGATAAAAGTTAAACATGAAAAAACTGAAATTTCACTGGCAGGGATGGTGTACAATTTAGTTTTACCATAAATAATATTTATGGTGGTAAACTTACCCCCTAAATTTTTAATGAATTTTTGAATCTAATTATTTAGTTGTTTGAAATTATTTTTTAAATTTGCTTCAAATAACTCTGATGGGCTGGTGATAAAAATCTCAAATTTGCACAACTTAGTGTTTTTCTTTTTCCAAAAGAATTCATTAACATTTTTTTAGTGATTGAAATGAACTTATTTTTTTATGTTAATTCAGATGTCACTAGCGTTTGTAAATATCATGAAAAAATGTTTTTGTATAACTTCAGTTACTTTTATGGACAGTTCTGTTGTGACCCTTGAATAACTCAAGAAAAACTAGACAAGTCGATTAACAGTAAAGGAAAAACAGCAAGCTGTTTAAAGAACACATTTTTCCAAATTTAAATTTAGTTCCTGGAAAGTATCTTTATGTTAAAATTGTTTCAAAAGTATTTCTTTCAGCAGAACAAAGAACTATATGAATGTGAGAAGACCAAGAGCAATATTGAAAAATTGGATGCTGCTTGTAGCATTCTGGGAACTGATCAAAGGTTTTCAACAATAAGTTTTTTAAAAAGTAAGGAGTGAAAAATTAAAGGATCTTAGTTAGAAAATTTAAGAATCTGACTTGAAAATCCAGCTCAATTTTTTTCACATGAATATTATATTTTAAAACTAAAAGAAAAATTTGTTGCTTTTAAAGAAAGGTTAACTTTTCCAATCTCTGGGACCGGTTTGGTTAGACTTAACTCTAATAATGATTACACTCTATTACCAACTTATTACTAACTTGAAAATAATTAAAATTACAAAATAAGATATTTCAGAAAAATACCATATTTATAAATATGAATAGAAGTTCAGCCTGGATACTACATAAACAGTAAACTAGGGGTTTTTAATGTTTGCAGACCACCTAATAATAAATATTCTAGTACCAACTTGGTTCAACTTGAAAATATTGAAATTACAAAAGAAAGTGATATATAAATATGAAGAAAAATTCTTTTCTAATCTTGCAGACCATCGGATAAAAATAAAAACTATTACCGATACTATCTGCAGACAGTTTGATAATGATGCTCTTATCAAAGCTGTGCTATAGATAGCACTTTTGGCAACATGTTAAATGTTGTCAATGCTGTACTTACTGGCTAGCAGCAAGAAATGTTTAAAAATTTTATTTGATTACACATATATAATATATATGTGATAAGTAATTACTTTTAATAAGTAATACTTTTAATAAGAAATTTTAAATGGTTTTAATTTTAATCAACTCATGAATTCCTCGAAATTTGTTTCTGTACTGCGGTGGATTGCCAAATTTTGTTTTTGTTTTTGCTTTTGTAACTTTATCTTGCTTTTTAAAATTTCTGAATGATGACTGAAATCAAATATCAAAATGCTTGCTGAAAAAATGTTCATTATAAAAATAATTGTAATTTTATCATGAATGGTTTTCCATTTATAATGAAGTGAGCTTAAAATCTCATAAGATAAGTTGTTTAAGATATTTATTTTTCAAATAAAATACTAGTTTGTATAAAAATGTAATAATAATTTTAATATGTACAGAGGATAGTATGAAATACTAACAATATAATAAAAAATTAATATACTGTATAATAACAAAAAAAGACAGATCATACTGTGCAGAGACAATAAAACTCATAAGTGAGGATAAAACTCCATCATACACCGTGGGTTGAAAAGAACAAATTTTATAAAAGTTTATTTATCAAGTCATTTAGTCTAAATCTTCTTTACTAATAATAAAAAAATTAATTACGTATGTTAAAAAGAAATTTACTACTATTCTCTCATAGTTTGGTTGATTCATAATATGCTAGAATTCTCTAGACATCTTTCTAAATTCAGGACCTTTTTGAAGCAGCCTATTATTTCACTCTTAGTTCCTGAAGATTTTTACATCCATGAACCACTGTGCCAAGATTTTTAATTAGAAAACAAAACAGGTTATCCCCAAATTATGTTCATATATTATGAACATAATATATGTTCATAATATATAGACTACTAGTAGTCTGTCAGGGCTCACTTGTTTGTATTTGATCAATTCATAAAGGAAATAGCAGGGCACAGGCCTTCTAAACATTCTACTTATTTATGCAATACAGAATATCAGTTAATGTTAAAATATGATTTTTACATCCATATAAAGAACCAGCATTCGGTTCTTTATATGGATGTATAAACCAAGCAACTGAGCTGGTAAGATTTGTGGAAACTGGTGGTGGTAATGGCTTAAAGGATTTTGCAAGTGTTAGAAAATTTTTTGGGGAAATCAAAGCTATTGAAAATAATTGTAGAACAAGGGGAAAAATGTAATATTTAGGAAATTTTTGAACCTTATCATTTAAAATTTTCACAGCAATGTTTGTGGCTTGTCATTTAATAAGATGAAGAGAGAGGAAAGAGTAGAAAAAGAGAAATTACGATTTTAAATAAAGATAAAAGTTCAGTTTTTGCTTATAACATTAAGTGGGGAGGGAATGGAAGAGAGAGAGCGAGAGAGAGTGAGAGGGAATGTGTCCACACAGTAAAGATATATGCTTGTCCACGTGTTGGTTCTGGTGTTGTGGTTAGCATTTTATCTAAACATTACCACCAAAATACATAAGTTTATAAAAAACCGTTTTATCATTTCTACCATGTTGTATCGTGAAGGAAGTGAACGTTCTTTATAATTTTTTTTTGTATGCTTGTGTGTGGGTATTTGGTTGCAAGTACACAATTTTTAAAATCTACGACAGATTTAAGAGAAATGACATTTAATTACATAAAAGATTACATTGCCCAGTTTTATCATACAGTGATGCCATCAAGACAGAAAATAATGTGGATCTTGCGGTGAGCTGAAGAAGCTTGTTCAGGTTTTATCTGACTAGGTTGCTTCACTTACCGCAACTATTTCCGAGCTAAAGAAAGCAAATAACAAGTCAGTACTTAACACTAGTGAAAGTATCACTAGTGGCACTCGTATGAAAGTTCCTGTCCCAAAGTTTTACCTTTGTGGACGGGGGTAAATACTGCCGGTGGTAAGCCGCCAAACAAGCTCCCAACTAAGGGAGCCCACACAACCATCTTTTCTGGGATTTCATCTACGACTTCCCTTTTCTCAAACTCTCCTCCAACATCGCGTTTACTGGAGGATATGGTGGAGAAACCGCCCGATCCCAGGGCATCGGATTTTCTAAAAATTCGAAAAAGAAAAACCGTGTGTTAAAAGATGTTAAAAGAGGTTAAAAGAGTGTTAATCCGTGCGCATGAACCACTGATCATGTGCTTCCAGGAAACATACCTTTTAAATTAAGATACAATAACACTCTGTGAGAGATAACGACTGGTATAGTTGACAGTAGAGAGAGTGGAGGAGTTGCCATTTTGCTGGCCTTCGTAGCCGAGTGGTAGCGTCTCAGCTTTTCATCCGGAGGTCCCGGGTTCGAATCCCGGTCAGGCATGGCATTTTTCACACGCTACAATTCGTTCATCTCATCCTCTGAAGATAAAACCTAACGTGATTCCGCAGGTGAAACAAAAAAAAAAAAAAAATTTATGCGGAATGAGGTGTAGGCTACGAGAATACCCTTATGTACCCTTATTCCTGCTGTAGCTGTGAAGGTCTCTATTCCCTTCAAATTGCAGATATGCAATTTGTATGTCTCGCCGAACTCTGAGTTTACTTCCCTAGAAATATCATTTACTAGGCCAAATCCGATCGCCGGCGTTAATATTAGGAAACTTCAATGCCCACCATGTTTCCTGGGGCTCATCTTTCTGTTCTTCCCGAGGTCATATTATAAACACAGCGAGACAAGATACAGACCTTTGTCTACTAAATGATGGATCACACACGTTCATGTCCTTATCAACCGGTTCTTTATCGAACATCGACCTGTCGATATTCTCACCGATCTTACTTCCTCGAATTGGTCAGTTAGTGATCACTTTCGCGGCAGTGACCACTAGCCAATTATTATTGCTTTTGGTACAGACCGCAAGGTGAAGAAAAGACCACAGAGATGGATTGTCGAAAAAGCGGATTGGATCGGTTGCAATAAAGCTTTCCCATCTCAGTACGAATGTGGTGCTGACGTCCTCCTGCAACTTTCATCTTTTACATGAATGAAAAATTTAGAATGCTAACATATAAATCCCGCAAACATCTGGAAACCCCCGACGTCATTCCGTTCCATGGTGGAATGAAGATTGCCGACACGCCATTAGGAAACGACGGCAGGCACTGCGGAAATTTAACCGCAGGCCAACCAGTGAGCATCTTATTTTGATTTGTATCGGAAAGTTAGAGCGGAATGTCGTCAAGTGTTCTTAAACTCTAGGAGGAAGTCATGGAGGAAATATGTGGACACCATCTCACGTACTACTCCCACGTCTGCTGTGTGGAAAAAGATCCATGCAATTTGCGGATCACCGAAACAATCGATTCTCGGACTCCATCATGAAGGAGAACTTCTCATAACACCTTTTGCTGCTGTCACCGACTCTTTCAATTCGGTATCTCTCACTACAGCATACAGTGAGGAATTTCAAAGGTATAAATTGCAGATGGAAATATCTTTTAAACGTTGGTGATTCGGTCGGTGAATTAAACACACCATTTTCAATCGGCGAGTTGTCACACTCTTAGAAATTCACGTGACACCTCCGCTGGACCTGATAACATTCGTTTGAGCATGCTCACACATCTTCCTAATTCGGCGCTATTTGGATCGCTTCTCGGCCTCTGGCCCCGTGCTCTACTTGTGATTCTGCTACCGGTAGCAACTTAAATTTGCTTCTGCAAGACAGTGTCCTACGTACACGTCGTCGGGGCTGTTAACG
>JAAAKQ030156228.1:0-12834 GCA_010016005.3 Zanna intricata | reverse complement strand
CTGGATAACTGCTAATTCTATAACAGACTGGCAAACTGTTGATCGAATCACAAACTAATTCACATTATAAACAATGAGCAAAGATAAACAATCTAATGCGCACGCTGCACACACTCACGTGCACTCAATGTGCATTCACCACGTGTCTCACGACAAAATGAGCCGATACAGAGCTATCCGACAGTAGTCGAGAGCTTGTATACGCCTTGCACGTCAGACCCACACACGAAGAAATACGAAGGCGCCCGAACCGTGTGACATAACAATCGGCCTTATGGCGTTTTCTGGGTGCGCGGCCTGTGTCCATTAATTTATAAGACGTTGTCACGTCAAAAAATTTAGTAATGAAATGAGATCACATAGGTTTACAGATAAATAATAGGAAAATAAAATAAGACCTCTGAAAGATTTTTATCCATTAATATGAAGCGATTAAATGGATGTTTCACGAAGTTCTCCCGAGACTTTCATAACCTATTTTACTCGTGAAACTCATGGAAAAAGTTTATGTAAACATATGTCCTAAAATTCTTCGTTTGCGAGTTACGTCCACTGAAATATTTCGCTCGGATTTCTACTACCCCGGTAAAATGAGGTCGTAGTGAACTTTGTAGGACATTAATTAAGGGATAGAATTATTGATCTCTTCCGGTTTTTGATTTGAAAATCGAATAAAACATGTTCCAGAACCGTATCTGCAGTGGTTTTTGAAACATCCGGGGTGACGATCAATAAATTTTGATAAAAAAACCCTGTGTTTTTATGTTTGACGTTCAATAACTTTGTTAAATGACTAATAAAAACGTAAAAATTTTAAACGAAACTTGTAAAAAATTTAATTCTGAATAAAATGGTTTAAGATAAGTTGAATAAAACAAAGACAAGTTAGAAAAAATCGTATTTTATTTAAAGACAGTATACTAGACCAAAGTGCATTATACGTAAAAGATTACAAATAGTAAGAATAGTACCAGCTAGTGAACCTGTTTCCCGAAGACTGCGGAAGTCGAGCTGATTGTTTTGGGATCGGGAATCATGTGATTCGAAAAACTTATTTAATGTTCTACTGCAGCAGCCCTAACATTATCGTTATACTGATAAATGAGTCCTCGATTTAAATAAATGATGTAAAATGAGTCCGCCATTTTCAGTACAGTTTGCACATCTTTGTACTGCTGTTTTTGCTCATTTTAGTTCTTCAGGGCTATCCTTAAGTTGCTCAGACGCATAGATGCGGAGAATTAATTCCTCACAAGAATGTATTTTTGTTTTGTATACAATATTTTTCATCCATCCCCAGACGTAAAAATCTAAAGGTGTTAGATCAGGCGACCTTGGTGGCCAGGAATGTGGATCTTCACGACCGTTTCTGAGCTAGCTGTTTCTCAGGTAAGCAATGATTTAAGTCAGTAGAAACGGCACAAGAGAAGTGGGAAGGCGCGCCATCGTGCTGGAAGTAAAATTTGTGTTACAACACTAGAGGAATTTCTTTAAGCAGCTGCCGCAATTCTTCATAAAGAAATTTTAAGTAGATCTCATCATTTAAGCGGCCAGGTAATTTGAACTGTCCAAACAGCTGATTGTAAAGAAGTGTGCACCACACATTTACGGTGAATCGATGTTGAAAATTACCTTTCACCGTTTCATGAGATTTACTTCTACCCATGTATTCTCACTGCGTAAGCTGTTGATGCTATCTCGACTGGAATTTGCCTCGTTGATAAACAAACCATATTTATGGAATTGTCGATTTATATTCCGCGAGTTGCAGAACTCCAAGCGAAGCGTACCGTCTCCTTAGTGTAAATGTTGAACTGGTTATTTATAAGAAAGAAAATATTTGTTTTAAGTGTCCTCTAAACCATCGAATGTGAAACTCCGATCTGCTTGGAGGGACGTCGTGAACTGACGCCTGGACTCTGCTGACCTGCATCGATAATAATTTCAACAATAACTGTGTCGTGTTGGACAGATCGTTTGTAGCTGGTACGAATAGTACCAGCTACAAATAGTACGAATAGTACCAGGTAATGAACCTGTTTCCCGAAGACTGCGGTTAGTCGAGCTGATTGTTTTGGGATCGGGAATCATGTGATTCGAAAAACGTATTTAATGTTCTACTGCAGCAGCTCTGCATTATCGTTATACACACCCAAAATTAATACCATATCAGCGTATTACTCTTTTGTAAATAAGTAAATAGGCAAATCGATCACGTTCAAACAAAAATTGATAGAATAATTTCGCTAACGATAGCACAGTTTGCAATATTCTATATACTTAATGTACCTTACAGAATGATTTAAACAATAATACAACATTGAGCATTGTTGATCAGATTTTATTTTGTTGCCGACTTTAAAGTAATTATTTTTCAAACAATTTATTATGTTTATATCATTAATAACAAAATTATTACTTAAGTAACTTTTATTTTACAATTGTTGTGTAATTTCCAGTTTTTTTTATATTATTGTATTATTAATAGTAATGTTTAACAGCAAATTCTTTTTTACAAATTTTTTACATCATCAAAAAAGAATTTGGTTTTTTGTTTATATTAAATAAGTATTTTTTGACAGATGTAGTTATACTCTATTATTAAATAAAATTGGAATTTTTCTAATTTTCTTTGTTTTATACAACTTATTATATTTATATAATAATATATATAATTTATAATTTGTTCAGCATTAAATTCTCTACAAGTTTTGTTTAAAACTTTGTGTTTATTACCCATTTAACAAAGTTATTGTACGTCAAACATAGAAAACGGTGTTTTTTACCCCAGTTTATTAGTTTTCACCCCAGATTTCTCATAAACTATTGCACGTACAGTTCTGGGACCTATTTATTCGGTTTTTTTAGGCACAAATCATAAGAAATCACTAATTACGAGTAGAATAGATTATAAAAATTCCGATTCTATTACTATTTTTTAGACTTTTAAATGGAATTTTTCCATTATTTTCACAATAGAATAGGTTATGAAAATCCTGGGAGAACTTTGTAATACACTCTATATTGAAGATTCCTGGTCAGTTTTACGCCCTCTATTATTAAGTAACGGGTCAGTTCAGGTTCTTAAGTACAATTCTGTAGCATGGATCCGTGTACTTCTAACCGGATGGAGACGTTTTAAATGCGTTTAGATTTCTGCTTTAGGTAAAAATGTTTTAGAGTCTGGACTTTCTTCCAACTGTGATGTTAATTATGTCATTTATCAATTTAATAAAATTACAGTTTTCAATAAACTTATAACAAAATGCTAAGCTTAGGAAGATTTTAGTAAAATAGTTTTCATTAAATTTTAACCTTGAACTATCTATTCAGTGTTATAGACCTTATTTCAAAGTTTGAGCTTAATTTCAAAAATATTTACTAATTTCCAACGTCTTTTAAATCGATTCCATTAAGATTTTACATTCGTCATTATTTTAAATCTTATAAAATATTTAGATTAAATAAAATGTGTACGCTAATTCTGTAACGATTTGAATGGCTAGAGGTCAGTCAGTGTTCGTCTCTTAAAGGTGATGTAGGGCAAGATTATTTTTTTTATATCGCCTGATTTTTGGAACAGGACGGATCGCTTCTGGTATATAATGCTACTTTCGTAACACAGACGTTGTAAGGGATCTTTCACAGAAACGTAAAAAGTTTTACTTAATCGGTAATAAAACGGTGCAATTAATTTATCGAACGAAGTTCGAATTAAATTCTAAAATAAGTTATTTATTCGAATCCCTCATCACATAGTTTACAAAGAGTTTTTGAAATTTATAGAAAATTTTAGTCGATTACTGTCGACTTTTACTTCAATAAATTTAACATACTATGCATATATAAGCATTGAAAACAGTAATCTTTACCATTTCTCGTTAAGATGCAGTTTCTTTTAATTTTTTTTTTTTTGTATTAACTTCCGGGACCACCGTTTAGGTATTGCTTCAGAAGATGAGATGAATGAGAATTTTTTAGCGTGTAAAAAATGCCATGCCTGACCAGGACTCGAACTCGGGACCTCCGGATGAAAGGCCGAGACTATTTTTATGTTTAACCTCCGGAACCACCGTTAAGTTATATCTTCAGAGAATGAGATGAATGAATTGTAGCGTGTATGAAAAATGTCATGGCTGACCGGGATTCGAACCCGGGACCTATTGATGAAAGGCCGAGATTTTTTTTATGTTTAACCTCCGGAACTACCATTAAGTTATATTTTCAGAGAATGAGATGAATTAATTGTAGCGTGTATGAAAAATGCCATGGCTGACCGGAATTCGAACCCGGGACCTATGGATGATAGGCCGAGATTTTTTTTATGTTTAACCTCCGGAACTACCATTAAGTTATATCTTCAGAGAATGAGATGAATGAATTGTAGCGTGTGTGAAAAATGCCATGGCTGACCGGAATTCGAACTCGGGACCTCCGGATGAAAGGCCGAAACTTTTTTTATGTTTAACGTCCGGAACCACCGTTATGTTATATCTTCAGAGAATGAGATGAATTAATTGTAGCGTGTGTGAAAAATGCCATGGATGACTGGGATTCGAACCCAGAACCTCCGGATGAAAGGCCGAGACGCTACCACTCGCGCCATGGAGGCCGGCAAAATCCATTACTAATTATTATACTATTCAAATCCCATTACTAGTGCGATCATTTGCTTCATTTGAAAATTCTTATTATATTTAAATAAGTCTTCATAAATCGCGAACCGAATGTTTAATTACACATAATTTCTTTAAGGCCATTATCATTAATAATAATTTAATTGTTCATTCGTTATACTGTAATTATCTATTATTTCTTTTTTATATTATCGTAAAACTTTTCAGTTTTGTCGTATATGAATTTATTGTTATTAATTTGAAAGACTTATTTATTGTAAAATTTTACATACAAAGAACTCTCACTCTATAATATTAATCGTTTTACGTGAATATTTTATGGAAAGTACTCACAAAATACATAAAAATATATTATTAAACAGAAAAAATGTTTTTATGAAAAGAAAAAACGAAACTAGTACTGACAATAAATATAAAACGATTAACATATTATTACTTTTAAGTGTACCAAAATCGATCGTTTTATAAAATAGTGTTATGTATAAACAGCGCTTCGAACAGAATAATTTAAAGCTACTTCAGAAGATTCCATAATATTTGAAGGTGAAAAGACGTCAAAATAAAATAAGCTTATAAAATTTTTGTAAAATATTGCCGAAGAATATTTATTTTATAATATGCCGTTTATCTAAGACGACTCGAATAACATTATGAATAACAATTAAGTTAACGAGGTCTAATAATAGCATGATTGCTTATTTTTCTTCTTTTTTTTTTTTACTCTTCTTGTGCTTCCTTGAATTCACTTTTTTTTTTAAATAAAAAAAAAAGAAGTAAGTTCTATTTCCAAAAATGTCTCCGCGTCACCCGACACGATTTCACGAGATTAATGACAAGATGGCATTCTTTCTTTTTTCTGACATCATTACTTCATCTCTATGTGCCCCACGGACCGGATTACGATTTATGGTACTTGTTACCAGTTTATATACCCCGCTTATAAAAAACAGATCGTAAGAAAAATTATAATTCGGAATGAATTTTGTGTTGCGTAATTTGTCTTTAGTAATTATTTTAGTGTTTGATACCGGTATTTTCAGCGGATCCGCTGTTTTAATTGTCATTCTACCGGCAAACGGCTATACTCGTATACCTAGTATCAGCGAGTAAAATATATTAAATTTAAACGACCGAGTTACTTCTTATTTGTTCTTTTACTGTTTTTTTTCCAAGCAATCATTTTTTTACGAATTAAATTTATTAAATATTGTTTAACAAGCCCCTTCATTTTCACGGTCGGTTTTCTATGCTCAAATTAGAGCATTATAGTGAAGATTTTTTTTTTTTAATTTCAGTATAACTCAAGTTCATTTTTAGTAAGTTTTTTCTCTAAGAAAACTATGTTAAAAAACTATAATGTATCTTGGATATAGAATAAATTTATATGATTAATATGTAATTTATTGTTCTTTTTTTTTTGGGGGGGGGAATATTTATTTACGTAATTTATCATACTTTTATTTATTATTTATATTCTACAAACTTCTCGAAAAAAGTTTTCATAAATATATTTTATAAAAAATTAATAAAATATTTCATACAATTTATACTTAATGTATTTATTACAGTCTATTGGTGTAAGAATGAAATATATATTAAGATACATTTTTAATAGTTTTATTAACATCATCATCATCACCACCACCACCACCATCATCATGACCTTACCGGTTTCCTTTCTAGAAACCAAACGATTTTCCAAGAAGTGTTGACCACCAGTTCGTAGATCGTAATGAGCAGTTCAATTCTCCTTCATTACATCCGCTTCATTGAAAAGCTCCAGACTTCGGAGTTTTTTCCTCTTTTGCAATTTCTTATTTTTCACTTTTCTATCAACGTCCATAAAAATGTTCTTAATAATATCCGTATGTTAATTTATTCTTTCCTATTTTTTTTTTGTGACTGTCCGAATCCGAACTCGATCGTAAACGGAAATCAAATAATCGATTTATAAATTCTTACTTCGTTCGTTCTTTCCATTTCTTGCTAGAAAATAATATATTTTTGAGATACTACCGATGATCAAACGGCTTTTACTGATCGCTTTTGTCCTTAGCAAAATTTCTTCTTCTATTTTATTCAGTCTCTATGCTCGAGTAGGCTACTGGTTGAGCACATCGTCGAAAATTGTTTCGTATTTCCATATTTTCTTGATGCCTGAAGCTTTTTTCTTCGTGGTTTTCGTTCAACTCTTAACCTGTAATCAAATATCAAAACTGCAAAGGTAAATAACTTTGCAGATACCCTCAGCAATTCCTTTGCTATTTTATTTTTTTGTTATTCCTTTGGTGGGAATAACAGATTTCCCCTGCAACCTTTACATAGGTATCGAGAATCTTTTAATCGGCTTCTCTAAGAGTTTATAATCACATAAATAAATTATATATAATATTTATGTTATTAATATTATATATATTACATATTATATTAAACCCTTTCGCATTTCCATTACCAGATTAAATATTAAACTTAGGATTAAATGTAATAAAAATAAATGAAACATGATTTTGAACCTTTGTGTCCAATTAATACAATTTTTTAAAAATAAAAAAACCAAATAGCATAAAATTGCTATTCAAATGCATAAAATTGATTTTTTTTCGCTATATTTGAACTTAATTCGTTATTAATTTAATTCGTTTGTGTCCTACAAACAGAATTTATCATGAACTTTTCTCGGGACTTTTATAATTTATTCTACTCGCAAAAATAATTGAAAAGTTCATATTAACATATGTTCTAAATTCGTTTGCGAGTTACGGCTAGTGAAAGATTTCGCTTGGGTTTCAGCTATTTCAGCTACCCCGGTGAAATAAGGTTGTAATGAAGTTTTTAGACGTTAATTAAGGAATAGAATTATTAATATATTCTGGTTTTTGACCTAAAAGATCGAATAAAATAGATCCCAGAACTGTATCTGGAGTAGTTTTTGAGAAATCTGAAGTGAAAACTAATAAATTCGGGGTAAAAATCAATGTTTTTTTTTTTTTTTTTTTTTGTTTTTGACGTACAATAGCTTTGTTAAATGGGTAATAAACACATAAAAATTTAAGCTAACCTTGTAACAAAGACATATTTAGAAAAATTGGAATTATATTTAGAAACAGTGCAATAGACCAAAGTGCGTACTAGTTTCTAGCAAACATTCAAAAATGAATCTTGGCACGCTTCTGTAGTGCTTTTTTTGCTCATTTTAGTTGTTTAGGTCTATTGTTTTATTGCTCAGAGCCGCATCCATAATGTGAACAATTATTCCTAACGAGAATGTACGAAATGGAAATTTTTTGAGCCGTTATTAATCGATCAGGATCAGCTGATCTCGGTCGGACCACTTCTGAAGTCTGAATATTTTTATAGTTTCTCTGGGACTTTGATGAGCTTCAAAAAAAAAAAAACAAGAACGCTAATCGAAATACTGTTTTGCGCATAAGATTAAATTTTTATTCAGGATTTTTTAAATATAATTAATATATCTAAAATCATTCTTATTTATTTAATAAAATGAGTTTGAAGGAACAAAAGGTGTTGAAAAAATACTATGTTAAAGATTATAGATGTGGCGTCACCGCCTCTCTGCCAAGTTGTTGTACTTGTCAGAGGAGGCTCTAGTGACGTCGCTCGGTATAAGATATAAATAATGAAGTTATATATCGGTGCAACTGGAAATATGTACTTGTCAAGTTACATGGAAGTTGAATGGTTACTATGAAAATACTTGTCAAGGTAAGTGTAACTTTTGAAAAGGCAGATAATTTAAATTAACATTTATTTTCAAAGTACAAAATCCTTAAAAAATCATATTTCGCAGTTTTTTTATTCAGTAAAATTTTAGCATAAGTCTAACTCTTTTTTTTTTTTTTTTATTTATATTTATGAAAAGTTTATTTTGTAAAAATCTGATGATATTATTATTTGTACTTTTAGTGATTTTGATCAGCAAAAATAAAGCGGTAATATTTTGAATGTATATTCTTCTTCGTATATACGGTTACATATGTTAATACGGTAATTAAGCATATTATCTTAATAGTTTGCGTTCAGCCATTAACATATTGTAATATTTTATAGATCTTTTGAAGTATTTTGTGAAAATTAAATTACGTACGGGAAGTTGGAGGTTCAAACATTCTACGTGGCCCAAATATTATTTACGTGACCCAGTTATATTTTATTGCAGCTCTCCAAGACCCAAAGCAACTAGTAGCAACTGTTATGACTATGATCAAAACATACACTTTGAAGTCTTTAAGATGACATCATTAAAAATTTATTTCATCAATTTATCCCAATTAATTATATAATATTATATTTTGATGTACCTGTTTTGATCTAGTATTATTATCCAGTAGTAGTTGGCGAATAAAATAATATTTTATTAAATTTTAATTGCATGAACTTTAGCTTACTTATAAATATTTCTCACTGTATGCTGTACAAGAACGAAAAATTTTATTATTGTATTAATATATTATTATTACACGCCCTCCATAAAGTGAATCATAAAATGAATGACCATTTTGTATGAATGAAGGTTATCGAAGTATTTCATCTGAGTTATATTTAATTTAAATCATTTTATGATAGTTAAGTGTTATAATTGGTTTTATTTCAAATTTTTTGCTTTGAGTGGGCTGATTGTGAGCGGTTTGTGGGCGTATGGTGGGAAGTTAGCGGAAGGATTGTAGACAGATGGTGGGCGGTTAGTGAGAGGAGAGTGGGAGGATGGTTAATAGGCGGAAATTGGTAGGATAGTAAGCGTTTAGCGGGCAGAAGATGGGAAGATATTAGGCGATTTTTTTTTTTTTTTTTGGGAGGGGGGGTTGCGCGGATTCCTGAACAAATTCAAGATGACATTTATTGTTCGCATTGTTGATGATGAGAATAAAACATGTGATCAAGGACATGTGAATCAAGTTCGTGAAATAGTTGATAATACACAGTGTTTTATTAAGAAAGATGTTATAAAGTTACCAAAATTAGGTGATGACAAACATTTAATTCGCATTCAAAAATTTTAGGAAAGAACCACTGCAGCTTCACCTTGTGAGATTTCAAAATCACAAATTCAAAAAATTCGAAAAGAAAAACAGGATATTCTTAAATCTAATCGAAGTCGTTCTCATTCAGTACACCAAAAAAGTATAAACAACGTTTCAAACCAGTTAGTGGATAAGACAGTTTTGGTCAAGGCATTGTATAAGCGGTATGGTTAACGAATTTCACGCCAGACATAATGAAGTGCCTATATTAAATAAATTACAAGATGAACTTCAAAAGAATTTTCAATTCTTGTGAAGATTTTAGAACTACACTAGCAGCTATCCTGAAAGTGTTAGATTTTGTGGTGTAAAACTAATACTAATAGAAAACTATGGATTGAGAAAGAAGACATCCGATGCAAGGGGATGGAAGATTTAAGAAACATGACTGATTGCTGAGAAATAAATTCTTCGATTGTTTATTTGGACAAAACGTATATTTTAACGACCTATTTGATTACAAAACCGTGATCGGATGACAATGGTGCAGGAGTAAATGTGCCGATCAAAGGTGATCGGTTAATCATAATCCATGCTGGAGGATAATTACGGTTCAATCCGGTCAAGATCAAGAACAACAACAAGACCTAAGATAGCGTCTTGATTGGACGTGAATTAAGAACTTGAATTAAGTGGACAACTTGAATTAAGACATTTATCGTAGCGATATTACAGATTCAATATACCCTCGTCATATTTATCTGCCACCAGTCCATTTTGACACTGATTAACAGCATGTTTTAAGTTTATCATCACCCGCGAATTGCTTGCCATTCAAAAATTCTTTCAATTTCCCAAACAAATGGTAATGAAAATGAGCTAAGTCCGGACTATATGTTGGCTGATTGTAAACTTCCCATCCAACTATTCTCCGAAAATCACGTGTTGGTTCCACAACATATGGACGTGCATTATCGTGCATCAGGATGACGCCGTCGGGTCAGCCGCCCATGTCGCCGATTTTGAATTGCATGCCGTAACTTACGTAGAGTTTTGCAGTAGGCGAAAATGGGTGATTTATATTAACGCATAATAATTCGCTTCATCTGCTGAAAATGATCGGGTAACAGTCGAAGTGCGCAATTAGCTTGCATTTTTTTGTGAACTATACTTAAGTGTGTTTTTTTTTAAATTAATAAAAAAACATGTCAAATAATAATACAATTTTTTTTGAGGAGGTGGAAATGCAATCTACGCACGGCGTGCTGGGCTCCCGCTGGCGGCAGACTATCTGCTTAAACCAGGATAAGGCTCAGAATCTTTTTACACATTACACAGTCCTCATATTGTAGCCTGAGAAGGCCGCCAACTAGTATTCATCTGGCTAAGGACGATCCAAGTCACCTTTCGTAACCCTGAGGATGCCCCTAACAAAATGGACCACAATTTTCCAGCCGCTCAGATCCCGGAGCATCACTGTAACTTTATTATGGTGTCTCACTGCTCAGATGTCTCCCTCTAGTGTCACTCGATATGCCACCCACCGAGTAAATGCGAAAAAAGGCCGCGAAAATCATTTTCGCGCCGCGGGGTCCTATGCTAACCGCACTGCCTGAACAACCTCTTGGACTGCATCTAGAGTCAAACAACCCTGTCAGAAACTCTACTGGTTCAGCGGCAGAACACCTGCCTGATTCATCGTCTCAACCAGTTACTTCCTTAATAGCTTCTCCAATACCTTTCCAGCTGTGTCAAAATTGACTGGACGGTAGGAGGACGGCGATTCCGGGTCTCCTTTGCCCTTGGGCATCAGCACAAGACTAGCGATTTTTCATCTAGCGCTGAAGGTTCCAACCTCCAGACGTTTATTGTACATGTCTAGAAGCAGAGGAGGCTTGCAGCGTTCCATTAGCCTAAGGACCTCGCTTGGTATGCCGTTGGGACTAGGAGATTTTCTGGCTTTCAGCGGCGACCGTAGGACATCCTCCAGCTTCTCCATCAAGAAGAGCGGAAAGTCGCCCAAGACGCCGAAGTCCCGCTCGACATGAACCGAGTGGGCCGGGAACAATGTCTTAAAGATGTGCTTCGCTATAGCTTCGTCTAGTAGAGCTGGTACTCGTGAGAACCCCTCCCCGCCCCGTCGCTTGGATACTATCCTGTAACCCGGTCCTCAATGTTCTGTGTCTATCCATCCTGACCCCGTAGAGGAAGACAACCCTATTGTGTCGATCCCAATCGTCTCACCACCCTCTCAGTTCCCAGCTCTGATGGGTTTTACCGGGGGTCATCTTCTAGACCTTCAATACTTGATTACATATTTCAGTCATTAGTACGGCCTGTATTAGAATGGAACCGATGCAAATGCCTTAAAAGACATTTCCATCAATGTTGAAACCTATCACCTAACTAAAAATATTTTTTAAACTCACCTAAACCGAATAAAAACTGATAGTCAATAAAAATTTACAAATTGAGCTATAACAAAATAAATTAATCTCATACCCTCAAAAATTGTTCACAACATTACAGTTTTGACCTACCAACGGTATTACGAGGTTATTATTGCAATCATATCGGACGTTGTACGTGACCGTGCAAAACGCTATTAATACCTACAAGAAATAAAAAATACAATATTTGAAAAAAAGCGTTTAAATAGTTAAGTGTTAATTAAAGTGTTTAAATATCCGCATTCTCTACAACTCAATAATTATTGTAAACATTATTTTTTTTAATGTATACGAGTATATTGCAAATTTACTACATTTTCTTTTATTAAAATAGGTTGAATTTTTGTACCAGTGAATAAAAACTGCACTCTGCTATTGTTTTAATTTTTTAAGAAGCAGTGAAGAAAATATGTCTTATTATAACTATAAATCTTTTTTTAGGTCGTTTTGTCGATTAAAGCACAGTGGGAATTTTTTACTATTCTGTAAATTTTCCTTTCTTTATGCTGTCCTTTTAGCCGTTTGTCGCAAGTAAACTATTAATGCTTTCTTTGGTGTTCGTAGAGTCATCCATCCCGATTGGGGATTGAATTTCCGTACCGTGAGTATATTTTATAAAGGAGTCTGTGAGACCATAATGTTGTACGCTGCGCCCGTCTGAGCTCATCGTATGCGATTTCAAGGTTATAGGGATTGGTTTGCTGGCATTTCTCCCGCCACCACCCCATTCGGTCGCCCTAGAGCATAAGACCGAATGTCTGTGCCAAG
>JAAAKQ030156217.1:0-12834 GCA_010016005.3 Zanna intricata | reverse complement strand
CTTTGACTCACTGGAAAACAATTCAAAATATATGAAATTTCTTATATTTTAAAAATTAAATTGTAAAAAATCCTGACTAAAATTAGAAAAAGTCTAGCTACATATTTGAAATCAGCATTACAAATACTATTAAAAACACCTCATTTTATAAAAACATCATTTGAACAAAAAAATAAATGCAGGGTGGTGTAATTAGTTTAAATAACTAAAGGGTTATCTATGTAGGGTTTTTAACCCTGTTTGATAACTAAACAGGTAAAAAAAAATACTCAATAAATTCAACAGTTTTAAGAAAATATGGTGTCCTTTAAATTACACCATTTCTTTAAAGGAATAAAGCAGTCAAAATTTTATATATTAAAATACACATTACATTTATTTATTATAATTATACAGTAAAATGATCAATTAGAACACCTTGTTATATTTAGTGCACAATATATAAATATATATATGATAATGGGTTAT
This sequence comes from Zanna intricata, assembly GCA_010016005.3. Classification (NCBI taxonomy): domain Eukaryota; kingdom Metazoa; phylum Arthropoda; class Insecta; order Hemiptera; family Fulgoridae; genus Zanna; species Zanna intricata. The sequence goes on along the minus strand of JAAAKQ030156217.1, from coordinate 12,366 downwards.
CCCATGTAGGTCATACAACATATTGTATGCTTTCTCATTACATGCATAATTCAAATATGGTTTTATATAATTCATATATGTAATCAACTTTTTAAAACAAAGACAGATATGAAATTATTTAAAAAAAGTTATACATTTAATTTTATCAAAGAAAAAAAAAATTTTTTATCAGCAGAAATTTTTTTTATTAAGAGAAATTTTATCAAAGAGATGAATTGATAAAATATGAAAAACAGGTTAGATCCTTAATAATAAGAATATCGATATAAATGTTTAAAATAATTCATTAGCACATGAGTAATCATTTGAAAAATTTAATTTTTTTTTAAAAATATTAAAAGATGTTCTGGGAGTGATAACTAGCCATCAAAGGTGCAAAATGTTCTTTGGGTTGCTAAAGGAGAACCTGCACAAACAGTAAATTCAATGTTTTAATAATTAAATGTTTTAATATATATCTTGTGTTTTCTTCTTTGGACAGTCTATAGTATAAAGAAGCACACTTTAGGTAACCTTTCGACTTATTTGTATCTTATTGTATAAATATTGTGTGAAATTTAAAGTTGAATAAAAACATTTTGGAGAAACTGAAAATGTAATTTAAGTATGCATACTTCACATTTATTTTATATTTTAGGAGATGGCGTTGGAAAAGCTAAGAAGGCGCATTTTATAATGAAGGGTAAATGCAGTGTTCTTCAAAACATGTTAGTAAAAAAAATAAAAGGAAAATATACAAAATACAAATTGATACCTGAAGAAGTTGTACGTCAAAATCCTGAAATAATATTTAATAGTGATAATGAAGAGATCTATATACAAAGCACTATTTTCACTGAAGGAGCATGTTTTTGTGTGGGTAAGTATTTTTTTTTTATTAATGTATTTCAAAGAGAAACTTAATAGAATATGTTAGTATAATAATATGATGTTATCTAATAGGATTTGTAATTAGCATATGACTTTCAGATTGGTACTCAATGATTTAATTTTTTAATTATGAGTTTACTGCCTCACAAAAATTGGTCTTGCCTGGTCTAGGCTGAACATTTTGAGGCATTACTGTTAACTGATCCTGATGACTACAGTAAATCAATAATATGAGTATTTAAATCAAAGAAATGAATGTACACCTACTACAAAATGTGCTGTTACTGGTGGTAAATACTTTGCTCAACGTGAAAGTTTTTTCCATCTTCAGCTTTATTTATTGGCGTTTCAGTTCTTTTGATAAGAAATTTTACTTTAATGTTTTAAAATAACTTCTTGATTTATTAAAATATTTTTTAAACTTAGGTTTTCTGTTCTGTATATTCAAGTTATGTATATTTGAGTTAAATTTACACAAAGAGAAATAATAAAAAAACCATGAACCAAAAACCATAAATAACCATATTACCTATGTAAAAAACCACATTTTTTACCATGTAAAAATTTGACCAATTTTTAAATTGTAAAAATGGTTTGCAGTGCAAAATTAAGATTGTTTTTTAAATGAGTCATTTTAAAAATGAATAAATATCCATCCTTAATTAGAATAAATTTTATTTATAATTGCTCCAATGAATATACAAGCTTGTGATGTCACGTGCTGACATCTTATATTATTGCTTTTCAAAACATGCGTGTAAAAGAATAATACAATAAAAAATTTGCACGTAATTATTTTTAATTTTTTTACTTACAAACAATACAAGTGTCCAACAATAAATTTATGTAGTTGTGTGTTCCATTCTTTCTACTTGAGTTGACTACATATATGAGAATGCTTAATGACTCGAATCTTGTACGCAATAACTATTTCTTAACTTTGACTAATGCTCTGATGGTATTATGTACAGACCTATAAAAATTTATACATGCAGTTGGAAATGATGTTTTTTGTCAGGACCTGTCATTCATAGTACACAAAATGTGTATATAAAGAAATAAACTTTAGTGGCCAGTTTATAGGTATTTGGATACCGTTTAGTGCAGTCATATTATTTTATAATTACTCACAAATTTTTTGTAATTTAATATTTTTTGTTTTATCTTTGTTCGTGTGTTATTAGTGCAGATTGTTGTGGCCGAATTTATATCCGTAGTTAAGAAAAATAGTTAAGTCAAGAAAGTGAAATTATCAGTAATTTTTTATGATTTTATGAAAATAAGAAGCTCTAAAAGTAATTAACTGACATTAGTTTCAGTTAAGTAATTAACTGACATTGATAAAACACCAAACTCTAACTTCAGAAGGATATGACCGATTGGTTGGAGAAAACCCATATTCTGTATTGTTCAAAAATGATGAAACTACAGTTATATGAATAGTAAAGTTATGTAAAACTAAAGTACAAAAATATCACTTGGATAAACTTTTGAAAGACTATGGGGATCGTGTTCATAGAATTCCAATGTATCATCATGATTTGAATCCAACTGAGATGGTATGGTCACCTGTAAAAAGACATGAGGCGATTCGTAATACAACAATTTTTTACACAAATGTTGAAAAATTAACTACGAGAAAATTAATTCCATGAATGAGGATGACTGGATGACTGATTGTAAAAAAGTAAACAAATATTGAAAAAAGAGTAAGTTATGAAAAACTGTAACCACTGATAGATGAAATGACAGAATGTTATATTATACATGTGGAATATATACATGTGTATATTATACATCTGATGGAGAAAGTGAAAATGAAAATGACAATGACAGTGATAGTGATTCGTTTAGTGAGGATGATAAACTTGCCAGAAGTTTGAATTAGATGCATGAAGAAAATTCAAGTAAGCTTTTCTTTATTATTAAAAATTAATAATTAAAGTTCAAATAAAGGCTACAAAAGAATTAATTACGTACTGTTTGTAATTAGTAAATGTAAATATGATAGTTATTACCGCGTACAATATGATAAGTAATAAATCGTTTGATTTGTGGAGTAGCTGTTTTCAGAGTAGTAATATGCTGTCTGTTCATGACATCACAAGCTCATACATTGGCTGGGTCAAATAAATTAAGAAAATAAATAAATTTTAATATAAAATAATACTTTCAGTATACTTTATAGTTATTAAATTTTCTATAAAAGTATTACCAAAATGAAGAAATAAAACAAGAACTGTAACACTTTGTAGACAGGCTTTTTTTTAACATTAACAAACCATATGGATAACAGGAATGAGAAATAAGAGTAACTACTTCTGAAAAGGAATGCTTGAATTGATACTGATGATTCACTTCAACAACAATATAAAAAATACATTAAATACATTGACTGATAAATCAAAGAAAAGGCAAAAATGTGGTAAATATAAAAACAAAGTGAACATAGCATTTATTGACTGTAATGTTCCCGTTTTTACTTAACCCATTGACATTGATTAAAGTAATACTGCACTAGTGTCAAATCTAATGGACATTGGAGAGACAGGGCTTAATTTCAACTAGGCAGTGAAAGCAACAAACAGCATCATCTATGCTAAGTACTTTGATTGCTATGCAACACATTGACTTATTTACACTTCTTGCATTATTCTTGCCATTCCTTCTTTGTTTTTTCATGCTTGAGATTATTTATATTTTAATTATTTTAAATAATTCTTTCAGTCTGTCTTGAGAATAATATTCTCTTAAAATGATTGCTATTTTTTTTTTCCATAGAAGTTATAAGTTGACAAACTCAATGCATATTATACAAATTATATGATATACATGATTCATATGATGGTTTCAATGCAATCATTTGCAATTAATCATCTGATGGTAAGGTACTTTAACTTTTAGATTTTTAAGGTACTTTAATAATAACTTTTATTATTAATAATATAATTGTGATATAAATATATTATGATAAAATATTTACAGGTCCATTTTAATGCTAAAATTACCATAACTAAATTTTTCTGCTTTTGTTAATTCAATCTACATACAATATATCCTGTTATGAAATAATTTTCATTGAGAAAAAATTGTTCTCTCATTTTAATTTGCATGATGTAATTTATTCTTTTCCAGCAAACTTCTGTGGTATGTTCTTTGTTCATTATAGTAAACTTTTAATTAAAAAAAAAAAAACACACAAAAAAAACAAAGGAATTTTGAATAATCCATTAATACTGTAAACTTTCTTCTATAAACTCATACTACTGAACCTATATTTGCTGATGTATTAAATGGTAAAGAGTTGTGTGTTGTGTATTTGTTTGTGTGTTAAATTGTAAGGCAATTGTGGGGGGGGGGTTTGAGTTTGTCAACAGCACACTTGCTCTGTGCTAGTTTATGCATAGATGTATTTAGATTTATCTTTTACTATATGAACCCACAGATCATTGATATGAGAGGTGGATGTACATCCTTTCGTTGGATAACCGAGCATTACTGATATTTAGTGATTGAAGATTTTACAATTTAATTCCACTTAAAAAAAAAAAAAATGGTATTAAACAGACCATACTCAGACTAAACTCGCTCACTAAACTCAGACTTGTAAAATATTTGAGTTTCAGGATCATCTACTGATAAAATAACTGAGTTTCAGCTATATTACTGTTTTTCAATTGAGTTTCTCTGTCAGTAGTTAAAGATTGCAGAATAATTTTTTGAAAAGAAATAACTAAACAGGCTCACTGCTCTGACATGAATAGTTAATGGCTCTGTATTATGTTGTTCATATCAGTATTATTTTATTTAGAAAACAATATTACATGACTACTACAGCCACTCTTCACTTCTTATGAGCTACCACAAGAATTCGGTGGTGGCAATTGCATTTTGAAAAAAGTACAGTTTGTAAGTTGAACATACCGGAAAATTGTGATTTTAGGAAAGGCTGTGTCAAAGTTTTAAAAAGATTATCTGCAAGTACATTTTCTGATATTTAGAAGTAGATTTTGTGATATTTTTAGAAAGCAAGTCATGGTAAATTTAAAAAAATTAAGAAAAATATCAAAGTATATTTAACTGTCACATAGGTCTCTCTCTCTCTCTCTGTTTTAGGTGAAGATATTACAAACCGAAGATATGTTGCAGCAAGTGATATGGTAGTACTTACAGTTCCACAGTATTTATTACTAGCTCATAAACGTTTTGACACTTATAAACAATATTTAGAGTCAAGATTATCTACAGAACAAGAAGCATTTCACTCATTTATCTACCATAGAAAGCGACATTTTTACAGCAAAAAGGTAGTCTCATTCAGTTTAAAAATTGACAAAATAAAACAATTCAATAAATTACACATCACTTTCTAAGAAATCTTCAAAGAAATTCGGTAATAAAAAGCTAATTAAATATTTAATCATGGAAGAATTACACTTAAAGATACTGATGTAAGGAGAAATTCATCTATGGATTAGAAGGGCCTAAGTGTAAAGGTCTTGTACTAACTGATATGATATCAATGAAAAATTCTCTTTTGTCTAAACAGATTATACTTTCACATAAAAACGTTTATTAATTACTGTTATAAATATATAAAGAACTTAGTTCATTTGCTACCGCAATACCGCAATTCAAATGGATTTGAATATATATATATTTTTTTTCACTTACACTAGGATTATATTAAATAAAATATATATTCATTAAACACATGTACCTTCTAATTTTCAACAATATTTTTTATTTCAAGATTTTCTAACTTGTAAAAGTATTTGAGATATAAATTTATTCAACCTATGCAGTAAAATGATGTTTTAATGTATACATTGTTTTCTAGTAAACTTTTTGTTTGTGTTTCTTCGCGTTTTTAGATTTGTGTGCGAGACTAACACATCCTTTTAGGAGATATTTTATAATATATTCTTCATAGTAAGTATTATATATATTAAAATATATGGTAGCCATTTCAGGCTCATGGAATGTGTTATGATAAAAAATTGATAATATTTAACTATTTTAGTAATTCATAATTTTTCTTTTTGCTTTTGTATTTTTCACAGCTGTGGTATGGGTGCTAGAAAATTTCTTAGTATTAGAGAAACAGAAGAATTATTAAAAAATGAACTTTTTGGCATTAAAACGAGAAATGAACAAAATGTAAAGTATAGCGGAAGAGTGACTGGAAAAAACAGGATATAACTTTTCCAACATTATATTAAAATATGACATTTATCTGAAATGAAACCAAAAATGACTACATTTGAAAAATAAATCATCTGTTGACATATTTGAAGAATTTTTCAATGTAAATTTGTTGAACTATATAGTAACACAAAGTATAGATTATGCAAGAAAAAACAAACATAATTTTGGACTTTCTACATATTGCCTAAAAGTTTATTGGAATAGTTTTATTATCTGGATACCATTAGTTACCACAGGAAAAATTATACTGGTATGAAGAAGATGATCAGAATCTTAACTATGTTAGAAACTGTATGCCAAAGCATAGGTTATTAGAAAAAAAAAAAAAAAATTGCATTTTATTACCAATAATTCCATATTTGCCATGGAAAAGAAATATAAATTATTTAAAATTCAACTTGTGATTGACAAATTCAAATTTTAAAAAGTACAGAATATTTCCTCAAAAGCTTTCGGTAGTAGAGCAAATGGTGTAAGATATTATGGACACCACTGTTTTTAAAACAATTTATAAGTGGAAAGCCAATCAGATTTTGTTTCAAACAATGGGTTATATGTGCTGCTCTGGTATTGTTTACATATGGATATTTATGAGAAAAAAAATGAAAAACAAGTTGTGAGTGATGTAGGAGCCACTTTAATAATGAAGATGACTTCTTTCTGCAGTATCCATCAGAATATGAAATACTTTTTGACAACTTCTTTACATCTTCTAATTATTATTAAAATTGAAATGTAATATAAAAGCAACTGGAACAGCACATTATTATAGAATGAATAAGGATTTAACGCAATGAAAAAATAAGTATTTAGAGCATACAATTATTGTTATAATGAAAGTAATAAATTCTTGTACTGATTTAGAATGACAATAACTGCGTCAAAATTCTGTTAAATTATTTAGGACTACAACCTTTAGAAAAAGTGAAAGGATATTCTAAGAAAAAAAAGTATTATTTCTCTCTTTTTATAAATGCCATTCATGTTGCTGTTAACACCTATGCCTTTTTATACTGCTTCGAATGAAAACATCACATTATTTGACTTCACAATATGCAATATTGAAAGAACATTTATGAAAAAAGAATCATTAGCCAATCCTAGTCTCCAGATCCAGTTCAACCATAATGATGAAAAGCTGTGTACCAGAAGGTGTTAAAGAGTTGATCCAGTTGGACATGTACTAGAAAGGAACTAAGAGGGAAAACAAAGGAAATGCCATATGTGGCATAAATGTACACAATCATGTAGAAAATGTAATGTAGGACTAATGTTTTAAATGCTTTCCTGTTTGGCATAGAACATGAGTTTTTCTTGTGTTTGTTATACTTTTTGTAACTGGATATTCTCTAAGCCCTAAATTGATATCAACAAAAACCTAAAAAAAAAAAAAAAAAATTTCTTTTAAATATAATCAGTAAAGTACCTAAATTTCATTATTTAATTGCATTTTCAACCCTAAAATCAAAGTATCAAAAATAAAAATTTAATGTTAATGGGTTAATAAAAGGAACAAACAGGTGTATATATAGATATTTTTTTTCTGATACTGATAAATTACTGGTTAGAGAAAAATTAAGATCATGAAACAGAATTTTTAGACTATATGAGGACATACAGAATTTTTTTTTTAATGTCAACATAGCTGAGCAACTGTAAAAACCAAACAAATCATAAACAGTTTGGAAATCATAAATATTTACAGTATAATAATATTATTGAAAAATACAATTTAAAAAAAATATATTTAAAATTAGAATTCATGAATTCATGAGTGTAGGAGCAGACTATAGATATATATAAACGGGGATTGTATTTTTACATCTTTAGAAAACTGAAAAGAAAGTTTGTAGTACCTGCTGTTGTACTGTTACACTGTTTATAAATACTAGTTACCTGTAACTATATAATTCAATTACATGGAAGACTTTGACAGCGTTACAGACTCTTTTATTTATGATATTTTATTTTTAAAAAAGGTAAGGGTTTTTAAACAAGGGTTTTTTTTAACAGATAATTAAAACTTTACTGTTGATAGTAAAAACTCTTATTATTTTAAGTTAAGTAAATCCAAAAAGATATTATGCTCTACCATGTACACATGACCTGTTTTTCAAAAATATTTTTTAATTACTTTGAAATTTTTCATTTGTAATTTTGAATGTTAATTATGTTGATTTTTAATTTTTAGGATATTTTAAAAATTAAACTAGAAAGAACACAGTAATTATTTTATTAACATTATTCATAAAATGGGATCTACATAGTATGTCTGAAAAGTTCCTGAACTAAATTAAATAAAAGTACAGATTTAAAGATAAATGATTTTACTCACCTCAGCCCTCTACAGTGGGCTGAGGTAACCCTTCTCTAGTTACAGATTCGTTGCAGCTGCGGTAGAGCCCGTCAAACGTTCTGGAGAAATCACTTTGTCGGATCGCCTTCAACTGGTCGATGCGCAAGCCTTTTGGATGGCCGGAATGTCGTCGAAAAAGCGGTCTTTCATCTTCAACTTGAGTTTCGGGAACAGAAAGTAGTCTGCTGGAGCCAAGTCGGTTGAGTAGAACGGATGGGAGAAGATGGTGATTTGTATTGCGACGTAATAACATATTAAAACTGTTGCCATGTGTGCCAGGGTAATGTCGTGCAAGAGTGTCCAACTGCCCGGATCCTGGTACTCGGGCCGGATTCGACGAATGTGATGCATCAGGCGTATCATTATTTCCAGATAGAATTTAGAATTCACGGTTTGACCAGTTGGAACAAATTCATGAAGAATCAGATCCTTTGAGTCGAAGAATGCAATTAACATCGTCTTCACTCTAGATTTTTGCTGCCTGAATTCCGCCTGACTTTTGTGCTGCAGGACTCAACCAAGCATCGAATTGACACTTCATTTGCAGATCATACATCAAGTACCAGATTTCATTTGCAACTATTTGCAGAAAATTCGGGTCGCTTTCGTCAGTTTCAATGAAATCTTGAACGCAAGAAAGCACCTGTTTTTGTCTTTCGTTCAAGAAGTGTGGAACGAAACGAGAGCACAAGAGAGCACGAGAGCACGAGAGCACCTTTTGGCGGTTCATTTTTTCTTTTAGAATTGTAAGTACCGCGTCTTTGCGATGCTTAGCTCTGCTACTATGGCTCGAAGGGCAAGTTGAAGTTATTCGAGCAGGAGGGGCGCACTTTCGCAACTTTTTCGTCGTGAACAGTTTTTTTTTCGTAGGAGGAGGAAAAAGCTTTGCTAGCCGACATCTGCCCGCACAGGTGACAGTGTGGGGCTCTCACCCACTAAAATACCTCCCCCTTCATCCCAGGGGCGGCCGGAATCGCCTCTCTGCATAACGTCAGCCACCCTGGGGGTCGTGGCAGCAGATTACCCAACCTACTGCCCTTTCCAGTTGGACTCCTGCAGTGGAGCCCTCCTTCGGGGACCTCTTGGTATCATTAGAGCGTGTCGACTCCCCGCTTGTGAGAAGCCAAGAGGCTGTTCCTCCTCCAAGAGGCTGCTCGTCCCGTACTATTCCTAACCTAAAGGGGCGGCGTGCGCATTTAGAAATGCGCGAGTGCTTCTCTCCCACCCGCTGTTTTCATGACGCGATCTCGTAAAAGGTAACATGAACACAATGTACGTGACTGAATATAACTCGAGACTGGAGTGACGAAACGTGATGAATTTTTGCACACACGCTTGTCAGAGATCGTAATACACAGCTACTTGATTGTCAGAGAGATGGTGCTACTTGTATCGAAAACAGAAATTTAGTTCGGGAACTTTTCAGATCGACTATGTATATATTTTCTCTGAACTGACAACATGTTTGTAGTTCATTTCACATACTTGTTTTTCAAATCGAAATAACGTAACGACATACATCGTTTGAATTTATATTGTTCACTGGAAAGGAATGTTGATAAGACACGCGAGGTCATGACACAAAAAAGTAATTGTTGCAGACTTTTTCACAATGATGTGTCTGATTATTTATTTTGTGTTAATAAATCGATAGAGGTACAAAATATAGAGGAAAATTTTTCTTAGTGATCACTAGTCTCGGTACGTTTATTAAAAAGAGGACCAACTGGATGGCGATAAATAATTTTACTTGGTGAACGATCGGTAACAATTCAAATATAATAACGAAACTAATTATCTTATTGGCTAACTTTTTTTATAATATTATGAAAATAGTTTAGTTTTCCTAGGATAAGTAACTTTAACGTATGAATTTGACTTGAAATATGTGTATGTCAATCGGTATTGGAATAGTTTTTACGTATTCCCAGTGGCTAAAAGTTAATTACAAAATATATTTCGTTGGTAAGTTGACGAAATTGTAGGAAAGAAATATTTATTTTTGATATTTTATATTTTTTTCACTGTACAGTTTTTAATGATTTTCAAATTTAATATTCTAGTTATTTTCATTAGCAATTTATTTTTTCCGAAAAAAAAATCATGCTGTAATACAACTTTCAGTCTCATTTTTCTTCTACTGCATTCCATTTAAACCAGATATAAGTTTATAAATAAACGCATCAGAAAGTTTCTAGTTTCTACAGGTCTCGCGACCTCTCAAACCTAAGAGCGGCCCAAATGCTTTATCGGAAGTACCCCGATTCAGTACACCTTGGCTTGTGAACTGGACCAAAGCATTCTCTGCAAACCAGCTGCCTCCCATGCCCTGGTCGTCGCCACATTTCGACTCGTTTATTCTTCTCCCTTACTCCCCCTAATACCCTAAACTAACCTACCTTCCTTCTAATAACCTTCTTCCTAAAACTAACCTAACCTAATCTTTTTTATTAATTTTATTTTTTTGGTTTGAGGCGGTAGACCTTATTTCGGGTCTGCTGCCACCCCAGGTATGTGTTTAGTTTGAGCGGTGGACCTGTAGGGCCGGTAGCCGCTCTGGTATTTGTTGTCATCGGATATTTGTGGCCTAGGCCTCCTTTGTCAGCTGGTGAGAGTTGGGGATCCAAATCCATCATCAGTTGACGCTACAGGTTTAGTAAAGTCGTTTTCATATAGTGCACACAGTGGACAATCACGTTAAAGTATAATGTTTATAATAATATACTATATTTACATAGTCTATTGTCTGTTGTAGACACAAACAAATCAAATCAGAACATCAAGAAAATATAGAATACAATATAAATTTGACAAAGTCTCGTTGTTTATCAACAACACATACAAGTCAAAGACAAAACATCAAGAAATAATCAGCGTTTACAATACAATACATGAAACATTTTTATACATTTCTAATCATAATAGCATCTATTCGCCTTATAGGGAAAGGCCTCTCCTTTCGTCGTGTGAAACATATATACAGGTTTTTATAATTAATAAAATTCAATTGCTTCTCTCTGTCACATCAGCCCGGGGCCCATCGTACAGCTTCTCTTTCTTTAGTGTGGAGGATGTTCCTTGTCAAGGTCGCAACATCCTCCCACTGTCTCCTTCCTCGAAGCATGTATTCCACCAGTGATTCCGGGGTTCTTGAATGAATTAGTCCACCGATTTCGGTATGCAGTTATAGAGAAGAATATAAATATTTATTTTCATTAAAATATTATTTTATTAACACTCATGGACATCAATGATTACATTAACACTACCTCATATATTTCTATATAAAATTCACAAATCACCTTGCAAATGTTATGCTTTTTGTTATCCAAAACTAAGATCATAACGAATTGGTGAATGGTATATTCTGAAAAAAATATCATTAAATAAATTGGATAACATTTTTAAAAGTTAAAATTCCACGGCAAATATTCAATGCTATTAAAATTTCCAAATAAGTAACATTTTACAGTAGGTTATATTATTTTACTGTACAAATACATTTATATTTTAACGGATAATCGTTAAATTACATGCGGACAAAGTTAATATTTGTATAAAAGTTTTAATGACACAAGACTAATGTAAGAATATGTAAACGATTAAGATACCGGGATTCATTAGTTTTTTAAATAATAGTGAAATTTGGTGAACATTTATTTAAATGTTTGTTTATAGCAGTCGCTTAACATGCGTAAAAAGAATGAAATATTATCTTGACACGATTTTACGTATCCCTAACCTAACCAAAGCAGATAAAAACAAAAAAAAAAAAAAAATAAACGCAAAAACAATGACAATACTCTTACAGTGTTCGTTAAGCAAGAATAAATGTTCGTTCTAAGTTAAAACGAAATAACCCACCGGGTTGGTCTAGTGGTTAACGCGACATCGCAAATCAGCTGATTTTGAAGTCGAGAGTTCTAAGGTTC
>JAAAKQ030156206.1:0-12834 GCA_010016005.3 Zanna intricata | reverse complement strand
CGTATAAAAATTTTTACCTTTACTAGGATTTGAACCTTAGAACTCTCGACTTCAAAATCAGCTGATTTGCGATGTCGTGTTAACCACGTGACCAACCCGGTGGGTTAATTAATTACAATATCACACAAATTAATCGAAACACAGGGAATTTTTTTATTTCTATGTTGTGGCTACACTGCTTGACCATACACATTCTTTAAGCTGTCTGTAATTAGGTTATTTTTTTTGGTTTTTAAGTAATTTAATGTTACAGATTGTTTGTTTTGTGAAAGTTTATAACATTTTTTATTACAAAAATCATATTTTCATATTTTTTGTTCTGTATGGTTTGAATTTATAATAATATATATAACTAAAAAAAAACATTTGAAGATTGTTTCTCTTTCTTATCATACCAGTATGACTCAACAACAAATAGCTTCTGAGTTTGGTGTTGAGCTAAGGAGAGTGAGTGCTATTTTAAAACAGTTTAAAGAAACTGGTTTCTTTTCACCTCAAAGGATAGACAAAAAGCTGCTCCAATACAGGATTGGTTTTTAGTAAGAAAAAGTAAACTTGATTCAAAATTATCTGCTATGGACTTAAATCATGAATTAGCAGCCAGTGAAACAGATTTACAAATGACAACTGTTAGACGCTGACTTCTTTCAGCTGGATGGAAAGTCTGTATCAAAAGCAGCTTTTAACACTGACATGTTCAAAAACTTTTCTGGGCCAAACACATGCTAACTGGACCAAATAAGACTGGAAAAATGTTATAGTTTCTAAGTTGCAGTTTTATGTTCAGGGGCAAAGGGTTCGATTGTTAGAAAATCATCGAATGAGACTACATAACTGGCTTATATTCAGCAATTAGTTAAACATATCCAGAAAAAATTTTTTTGGGTTGTTTCATATTTGAAGGCCTTATTCGTTACTTCCAGTGGATGGTATGTTGAAAAATGATGAATTTATCAAAGTTTTGAATGAAAGGGTTGTGATACATCTTGAAAACAAATTCCTGTGAGGCAATGGAGTGTTCCAACAAGGTTTAATGCAATTTATTATTACCAATAAAGTGGAAAAATATTTTAAAGAATGAAACATTAAAGTGCTCCCCCATGGCTAGGCCAATTCCCCTGACTTAAACCCAATTGAAAATCTTTGGGCAATAGTCAAAAAATGACTCATGATTTATACCGCACAAATTGACCTCAATAAAGTAATAATATTGATATGATTTAATAATATCAGTTCTATGATGAATAATTAAAAAATAATGTGTGATTAAATAAAGGAGGACAAATTAATTACTAGATATTCACAAATCGTATTGGTATAATTTTTTTCTAAATTATGTTATTTTGTATTAAATAATATCTGAATTTAGATTAATTTGCATTCTACTACAAATTTCTTTATTAAGTAAATATTTTAACTTTTATGTCAAATATTTCATGAAAGGCAGGTGATGAAACAATCAATGTTTTTTATTTTTTATTTTATTATTAGTAGTTTAATTGGTTTTATGCTGTTTTCGAGACCATTCAATTTAATAGTAAGCTTTTAATTTAAAAGAAAAATACATTCATCTTGAAAGATGTTTCTTCTTCTTCTTCTTCCTTTCTATCATCTCAAAACGCACATTATATTAATGGTTACTGTAATATTTAGCTTATAAACCTCACAAATATAGTTGTGTTTTACCTTTTATTTTTTCCATCATCAAAAAACAATTACAGCTCAAATTTCAGAGTTAGCAGGATTTTTTTTTATTTATTATAAAGCAGTTGATTAGAGCATCTAAAAACAATAAGTACTAAAATCACTAATAATAATTAATGAAATACAAGTATGTCCATCAATTGTCTACTTTAATTAACAAATATGATGTTTGTATTTGAGAAATGTGGGATCATCAAAAAAACATCTTTTGAAGTCGTGTTGTCATATATTCTGAAAAAATGTACTGTGCCATTAATATCATTAAAGTTAAAATGTTTCAGTTTTACTGTTCTATATAATCTGTAGTAATATTTATCAATTTACTGTTTCATTTTTGTAAACAAAAATTTAAACAAGCACATTTGTACTTCTTTAAATCTCAAATTCACATGAGAGATAAATTCCATGTAAATATTACTTAAATGCCCTACAATGTAATTATTCTAGAAAATTGATGTTGGGACTATATGAATGGTTCATTAAATTTCAATCGAAAAAATACCTTAGAAAAAAATAATTCATTTTAATAACAGGGTATCTAATCCAGGTGTATATTCAAATCTATCGATCCATCTACTTATTGTAGAGATAAGATAATATTTAAATTCAAATTAATTTATTTTAAATTCCATATTAAATAATTAACTTAAATATCATCAGTTTACAAGCATATCTTAAAACAAGCTGGCCTTGTAAAAATGACACGTTTATTGTAAAATAACAAGGTAACTTCAGATAGAAGTCTAGTAACAAATACGGTTTTACAGGTGGCTTGACATTGATTACTGAGAGATGAATTGTAGTTTTCACATATGCATTTTTTTTTCAGAGCATCCTATGCAAATTTATTGTGCCCTATGATAGTTTTAACATTTTAATTTTCCTATTTTACTAGAGTTTGTTTATTTAATTTTGTCAGTGGCGTGTTATTCCTTTTAATTTGACAGAAGAAGTTAAAAAAAAAAAGTAATGTATAAAAAATTGAAGATTGAAGTTAAATAAATATGGAGTTTAAAAACTGTTATTTGTATTAAAAAAATCAGGAACCCAACTTTACTTTACTTATAAATACTTTAATGTGTCTAGTATGATTGAATAAGGAATTATTATGTAGATCAATAGACATTTCAAAGTTTCCAAACCATCCAAAAAAACATAGGGCAAAATCACTCAAACAGCCCCCAGCTGTTTTGAGTTATTTTAACCTACCTTTCACAAGTATTTCACAGCATAACTTCAATAGGTGTCAACAAAAAATTTATAAAAAAACTATAGAATAAAAAAAAAACAATGATGAAATTAAAAGTGGATAAAATGATAAATTAAAATAGATTATCCATTAAAATTCACACAAATGTCACAAGTCATGCTTTATTGTTCATATAATTTATTTATAGTAGAAAGTGTTTAACTGTTAGACATGCAAAACTTTGTGTCCCTTTCAACAAAATTTGCAAATGTTTAGAATAAATTTTCATCAAGTTTTATCAGGAAATTGGCACTAAACAAAAATATTTTTTTTTTTTTTAGACAGTTTATAGAGAGAGAGAGAGTCTTGAAGCTATCCAGGTTTAAAAAAAAGTATGAACATTTTAAACACATGGAAATTTCTAATAATATTGAAATGTTTTGAATAAAAAATGAAAAAAAAATTGTTAAGTTTCTGTGCAAAGCTATGATAAAAAATACAAAAACTGATTGTTCATTAGCGATCTGAAGATTTTTAAGATGGATTTCAATTCATTTAAGTTGATTATAATGGACAAATTAGGTGTGACATATCCTAGCAAATTTTTACCAAAATTGTGCTTGGATGTTTATAAAGAAACCAGTAATATGTAATTAAAATATTTCTCTATCAACTAATATGAATCAACCAATTGAAAAAATCATTATTTTGATCAATTTTGTGCAGAGCATAAAGCCAAGGCAATGACTAATCAGAAAAATTGTTATTCTGACCATTCAATACTACTGCAACTTAGTCAGTTAGGATTCTCCCCACTGCAATCGAGCACTTTAAAAGAGTAGTTTTGAATAGCCCGACTGAAGCTCTGAGATAGAAAGATTCAGATGACATCATAGACAGTAGAGCTTGGTTACTTCATCACTTAAAGGTCCAGTATCTGACCATCCTGGTCAGACTATCAATTCTAGTCACCTGCTGATGAGCAAAAACTGTTCTTGTAAAATTTCTTTTAGGTTAAAATTCAGAGGCTAGTTAAAGCTCCAGCTGTTTAATAGCTCACAGACAGCTATGTCAATTGTCACTGGTGACTGCTCCAGCTGCCAAATGGTTCCTTTCAGGACCAACATATGATGAAATATTGATTATAAATATGAACCTTAAACTGAGATCCAGACCTTGTATATCAAAAGTAAAAACTGCACAAAAGCTCTGCAGCAGAAGTTTCAAATTAATATTAATTTTTGTCTGTGTGATGTAGGTGAAACATGTGATGAATACATTCAGTCAGGACAGAAAGTTGAATTGCTAGCTCTTAAGTTCCGCAACATTTGATGTACGCAGTTTGATCATAAAGGATTGACAATGATTGCATGAATGTGGTAATTTGAAAATCCAATATGACAAATTGCCTAACTGTGAATCACAAATTGTTCTAAGTTTATTGCCTAGGACAATACTGATTAGTGTTTGATAAATTTACGTAATAATTATATCTTGCTTCTTGTGACTTTCTCTCTTTCCAAAGATGAAATGGAACTTAAAAAAGAAAAAATTACATGATTATTTTCAATAAAATAGATTGTACTGAGGTTCATTAATTTCAAAAATCCTTTTTTAACACTGGAAATAGCACTGAAATGAGACTCTATGGCTAGATTACTTTTTAACCTTAAATTACAGGATTATTCAATCCATTTAAAAAAATAAATCAGATGTAATTTGTTATTATACCTCATTTTACTTCAAAATATATAGTTGTTATGAATTTTGTCATTACACCAAACTATTTTTGCATATATATATATATATATATATATATATAGTTATTTTGAATGGATTTATATAAGTTTTCTGTCACACCTAAATTTCAAAAGCTTTTAAATTGTATACTGAGAAACACCCTTCACTCAAATGTTACCTTCCATATTTTATAATTATAACATATAATTCTTT
This sequence comes from Zanna intricata, assembly GCA_010016005.3. Lineage (NCBI taxonomy): Eukaryota > Metazoa > Arthropoda > Insecta > Hemiptera > Fulgoridae > Zanna > Zanna intricata. The sequence goes on along the minus strand of JAAAKQ030156206.1, from coordinate 7,988 downwards.
CAAGAAATTTTGTTAGCATTATTTAAATATAAATGGGATTTAAAAAAATATATATATTTTTTTTAACTCTTGAATATTTAAATTAATTTTTAGATCCCATTAATATTAATTGATTTATTAAAAGGAAAATAAATAAAAATAAGATTGTATGTTTATATTATACATTACAGCTTGTAGAATCATACATGTAAAGCATACTGATTGAATACTAAATGTATAAAGCTGTTGTTAAGGACACCTGGTTAGTAATATAATTTTATGTTGCATGTTAAACCATGACATTAACATTGAAACAACTTAAAATTATTAAATAATTGATGTAATATAATAAAATAAGTAATTTACTATATAATTTAACAATATATAAACAACTAAAATTAATTTATTAATGATAAATTTATCCTTTAAAATAATAAAAATTAATATAGCTGTAACATTAGGCATATTATTTAAAGAAACTATTTCAGTTTTTTTTATCTATATATAATTATTTTTAATTACTGATATTTTATGTAAATTTGTATTCTATTATGTAGTAATAATTTATACATTATTATGCGATAGCTCTATTTTAATCTGATGATGTGGGAGTGGACCAATTCAATTAAACTGAAATAATGTTTACTGGTTTCTGGAAGTTAAAATTTCAAATAGTCCTTGCATATACTATTTTTTTTTACATGCAGTATATTAGTAATTGATTGTCTTGATTTTATCTGATATAAAGTTTTATCCACTCATTAATTTTTTTTTTTTAAAGTTTGATGTGCGTATCTCTTAGTGGCTCAAAGAATATTCAATTAGTATTACAACATTCCCAGTTTATTCTTCAGCATCAATTTGGAATATAACCTCAATAAAATGTACATTTGTTTAAATATTTAATTCAATCTGAATAAGAGTCAGTATCAGCAATATTAATTAACAATGTCTAACATAGCACCAAAAAAAGAATCCCAATTTTGACATTTTAAAAGGTCAAATTCTAGAAAAAGATTGTTAGATAATTAAATTTATTTTGTTGTAATAGATGTTTCTGAACATTTATAACAATAAATTGTTTAGCTTGTTATATACAGACAGATCAGAGGAAAATGAAAAAGGAATTAATAAATGAATATACTGAGTTTAATACAAATACCTTACTACTTAATAAATGAAGCAGTTTGCAAAAAAAAAATAATAATAATAATATGTCACCATTCCTTCCAGGGATGTTATTCATGACAAAAAATATTATTTTTAAGTTTTTTTTCATTTTTAGACATTTAGAACACATATGTTAGTGATATATTGTTTTTCTAAAGTATGTTACAATCTAAGACCAAGATTAGATAAAAAGCAGAACTGTTAAAATAAAACTATTTTGATTACTTTAAGAAACATTTTTTTATTAATTTGAATACTTAAAAATCCATTTCTTAGTACATCTAAACTCTTAATGAATAATATCAAGTAAGTGTTAAAGATCACCATGAAACTGTTTAAATCAAGAAAAAAACATGTTTATAAGTATTTATGTAAACACATTTATATTAGTCAGTTTTTCATGACTAGTGAAATAGAATTCATAATAAAAAAACGAGAGTGGTATATATATATTACATTCTTGTGTTATTTCTCATGAACACTCTTTTTTCTAATATGTAGAAATCTCTGCCAATTTAACAAAATTTTTGTGAGCGTTGTTTTATTTTTATTTTTTTTTTTGTTTTATTCGTACCTATTTTTTATCCTCATACTTCTTTGTTGTGTTCTAATCTTTTAACATCATAAAATTACTATATCCTGCTTTCCCAGTTATTTATTTAAAAATTTCAGTCTTTATCTTCCTAAAAGTTTTTACCTCTACTCGCCCTCTATAATCAATATAATTTAACTGATGTTTTAATATATGACTCACAAACCTAGATAGTCTCTCTACAAGGTTAAGACACAGATTTCTCTTTTGTTTATCTCAAATTCTTTTCATTTTGCATTTTATCAACATACTTAATTTTCAATAACCTCTTTTAACACTATGTTTTAAAGGCCTTTATTTTTCCTTTGTGGTTTTGTTATTCTCCATATTTTATCACGATTCTGCATAAATATTTTTTTAGAATCTCCTTTTAATTTTGAAATCTACATATGATACTAACAGATTTTATTTTGCATGAAACTTCTCCTTGACTATGGCAATTAGCTTTTTTCTTACTTACTTTGTCCATCCTTTATTATTTTACTACCTAAATAGTAAAATTCTTTATTTTTGGTATATTCTGTTCCCCTATTAATATTTGAATTCTAATTATTTTGTCTTGCATCCCATTATCTTTGTTTTATTCTTATTTTTATTTTTCAATTGAATTTTTCTCATAGTAATAAAATCATGTCACACTGAATTTTTTCTGTTTCAATTTTTATTCACAAAAAAAAGTGGTCATCATTGAATCTTTTCAGTTTTATTATTATTTTTCATTGGATGCAGACTGAAAGCTTATCTCACTCCTTCACTCGTAAGTGAATGAATCAACTTGATTTTTTCCATGTTAAACCTTTTCCAGAATTAATAATGTTTTATAGGTGAATTTATTCTTTTTAAGCCTGCCCTTTTAGATTAGTTTGAGTACCAGAATGACTCCCTTTATTCCTCCTTTGCTGTTCCTAAAATCAGAAGACTAGTCTTCAACTCATACCCTTTCAGTTCGTTTGTGATTGAGTATTTCTGTAGACTGATAGTAGTTTTCAACCTATTATTATTTTTAACTTATGAAGATTATTAAATTTCTGTCATTTTTTAAAAATGTAATATGGTACAACCTTTAGAAGCTAAGTTAATTTTTTTCATGAAAGTTGATTTTCTCAGTAGCAGCTATATTTCTTTTTAAAAAGTAGCAGTCGACTTAGTAAACAATTTTTTTGTTCCAATTTCTCAAATAGTTTGTATTTTACAGAAAATGAATATAAAGCAGATGATAGGACCAAAATTTAAACCCATCAATCTCCAATAACTTATTCAATGATTTTTTTTTTATTTTGATTCAGGTCTCAAGTAAAAAATTCTTTTCTACCTTTTATTCATTCTATCAACAACTTAAGATAGAAAAATTCATGTATTTTTTCCCTATTTCAAAATAGACTTTTCCACCTCCTATAATATCTCAAACTGAGGGAGGTCCAGTTTGAAACATTAAATGTTTGTGATATTTCAGCTGATCTTGAATATAATTCTCTGTTGAATACTTTAAAACTTCTTTTAATTTTAGATTTGAATTCAAAACCAACTGACTAAGAAAACAACAAATTAAGTACTACAACTGTTTGTTTTGTATTACGTGGTCATTTTTCTTTAATATTGTGTATAACATATGCTGTTTTATCTTCTGATTCATCTGTTTAACTTTCTAGAGGATATTTATCCTCTATTAGTTAAGTTGTTGTTTTATAGATTATCTACAGTCAAAATTTTTATTCGCGGGATTACTGATAGTGATAATTATAATTTCATCTGTTAGGAAAAAATTTCAACACAGTTATAAGAATAAGGTTTACTACCTGTTGGGAAGCCAGGGATTCAGCATTTATCATATTCTAGTATAAGAAATACAGGATAGCATTTTGATCATATTTCAGAACAAAAATTGAAAGATTTAAAGATTATATATAACCACTATGAATATGAAGTAAAAAAAAAGTGAATATGCAGTAAATGTATGACATAAAACGTTTTGTGCAGTAACTTCCTGAAATGCATCAGGATCCAATTTTACACTAAATAACCTTGATATTCCCATTTCAAGGTAACAGACAGTATGTTTTTGGGTGCAGCGAAAATATATCACCTTGATCATATTTAGTTTTTATGCGTGTGGTAGTCTGTTGTGGTTTTGAAAACACTCCTATCGAACAAAATGATTTTATTTTTAATTAATAGCCTTTAATTATTGATATATAATTTTTATGTCGTGAGAATAACTTGATATAAAAAAATTATCATTTGTTAATTGAAACATTAATTATAGCATTTCTTAATTGGGTATTTTTTATACCAATTTATTTTATTTATATTTTCATAGGTTATTTTTGTACATTTTATTTATTATTATAACAGAAGCTTTTTCAGCTAAACAAGCTGAAATGTAACAGTAGCTTTCAGTTATAATTTATGCATTCTTTATTAAACTAGCAATTATATTATTAGTTTTATTTTCATCCAATTGCTTAAGGAGTAGGGTAATGACTGCTTGATCGTGTTGATATGCTTTTGGAACTTCAGAATGAGTATACAAATCTTCTTAACATCAAATATTATTTGATGTTCATTCATAACATCAAGTGTTCTGGGAAATGTTGGCAAAACTTAAGAATACAACAGTAAAGTTCATGTGGTCTCTGTCTCACTTCATTTTCACTCTCTCTCTTTTATCTGTTTAGCCTTCGGAACTACCGTTAAGATATTACTTCAGAGGATGATGTGTATGAAGTGTAATCTTGTCCAATCTAAGGTCGACCACTCCTGAGAAGTGTGGTTAATTGAAACCCAACCAACAAAGAACACTGGTATCTACAATCTAGTATTCAAATCCGTATAAAAATTTTTATCTTTACTAGGATTTAACCTTAGAACTCTTGAGTTTGAAATCAGCTGATTTGCGATGTCGCGTTAACCACTAGACCAACCCGGTGGGTTTTCATTTTCACTCAGTTAGTCATTTTGTGTTTTGTCAATAATTTTTTAATCATTAATAGCTCTGTAAATATTAGTTTTTGATAATATTATGTTTTAGGTAAAGTGTTAAGCCTTTTATTGTGAATAAAATCATAACTTATCTGCTTGGTGAAAAAATTGGTTGACAAACAGCTGAGAAGATATGATTGAAATCATATAGTAGAATATAAAAATTATGTAATCTGACAATTTGTGCATGTAAAATTTAAATAGTGACTTTTTTAGATTTTCAAAGGTAAAATTTTCAAAGGCTATTTTATTCTGTACAGTTAGTTTTTGGTGCAAGTATACCAAATTTTGTTTAAATATTTCAGTCCATTCTTAAAATATAAACTTTAATTTAAAAAAATAAGTAAAATGGTAAACTGAGGGGAAATGAACAAGATAGAGCATTTGTCCAGAAGATTTTTTTTATTTTGTTAGTTTTGATGTCCTAATAAGTCTGTAAATTTGGCCAACACCCCTTCAGAAGCATTCTGTATGTACCCAATATATATATAATATATTGTATTAAAAGTTGTTTTTATTTCATTTGCTTTAGTTCTTGTTGTCCTGAAAGTTTTAGCTAAAATCTATCAATATCATGTAAATCATATAAAATAAATTAATTTGCTTGATTTAACTTTAATCGCTAAACATTTTTTTTTAATGCATCCTGAGCAAAAAGCTGAAAAAAATTAAGAATGCAGGATTATTTTTTTTTCCGTTAGTATTTTTTTCTTTGTGAATTTTAAGAATAAGTGCTAAGAATTTATTCTTTGTCAAGAGGTGCTGTCCGAAGATAAATATTTTAACTAAGAAATAGCACACATTAATAAGATATTAACTTGCATAATATATAACTTGCTATGTTGAAAATAAAAAGTTCATTCTTTAATTTACATTCATACAGGATATATAGTTCATGTATAATTTTGTTCAGATAATAGAAAAGATATACTAATTAAGATAATGGACACGAATTGAAATACTTAAACCCATAGAAATATAACCCCTAATGTTTTACCTTTGCAGGATCCAAAGCTAACAAAAAAATAAAAGTGCGTGATAGAAATTATTTTCAGACATAACTTTAATTTAATATTCAGATATAAATAGTGCTCTCTTAGAAAAAAATGTCATCAATTTCTTACCTTTGAAATCATGGTACAATAAAATACACCATATAGCTATTTCATACAGAATATGATTCACTCTGTAATTTAAAATATTGCTACACTTCTTTTTTTTTTTTCATTTTTACAATGACAGTATAAAATACCATACACTGTCTATTTAAAATTTACTTTTTTTAAATTGGATATAAATCCAATGGATATTGGATGTACTTTCAATATCCATTTATATTGGACAAATTTATGCCTAAACTATCCTCAAATTTTTGTAAAAGAATCATAAAAACAAAAAGACATTCTAATTTTTATATAAAGCTACTTGAATAATATATTCAAACATGTTATTTGATTCTACATTAAAAGAAGTTTTCTGATCTTTTTAAGACAGAAACTAAAATATTAATGGTAACTTTACTGGAAAAGTGCTGAATTTTCATCATGGTGTTAAATTAATAATAATAAATTTTTATTGGTAACACATGTGTGTAAATACTAATTTATGTCTTTTGTATTTTATGTTTTATAGGTTGTTGCCGTAGCACTTCTAATTATTGGTGTTATTAGTGGAGAAGTGGTTAATTTAGCTGCTTATGAATATGGTAGATATCCAGTAAATAGTTATTATGAACCAAGAGCTCCAGTTTTACCGTTAGCTGTCCTTGCAGATTCACCATATTCTATTGCTAAAACGTCTGTTGATGTACCATTAGTTATTGTACCACAGCAAACATTACGTATGATAAATAATCCACATATTAAAGCTATATCACCAGTAAAACCTCTAGTCACATGTCAGACTCAACAATATGTTATGGTAATATTTAATGTACTTACTTTTTTTAATAAATAATATATCGTAAAAAAGAGATAGTTGTAGCAGTATAAGTTGCTCTCAATCTAATTTTCAATGAATTGACAGTTTGTTATTGAATTCAATATGTACGTGTGTGAATACTTTTTGTCTCTGATTTTTTATTTGCTTTAAACATTGTTAGAGAATTACAAAAATAAATGAATGCACATAGTTGACTGTCAGATTCTTCTAAAATTGGCTGCCAAAATTAAAATTTTATTAATTTAAAATAAAATATGCTATAAAACCGCCAAAACAATAGATAAATATGTTATATTAACTTAGCAAATGCAGGACCCCCCTCCCCAATAGATTTATTAAAACCATATCAAACTCATTTGTGTTTCCTTAGATTTAAAGAAGTTTTTTTTTTAAATTTAAAATTAGAAAAATATGTAACTTTTTAACCGTGTCAGATAACAAAAAAGGAACCAATGTCATATAAGATTATAAATTTTGATTAACATAATAAGTGAAGTCAAACAATAATATTCAAATGTATTATACAAACATGTAATAATCTGAATAAAGTACAAGTTAGCGATAATTACTTTTTTAGAAATGAATTAATGATTGAGAGAACAGTAATAATAATAATAACAAAAGAAATAAAAGAAGAAGTGAATTCAGTGAAGTCTTACTAGACTTTTCATTAATAACTAATATAGAATTTGTATTACAGAAAAATTTTATTATAGTGCATAAAATTGAAAATGAAGTTTGACTGATCCTATGTATCTTCTTATCAGCAAGAAGTAAAAACATTAGATTCATGAGTTGTTAAACATTTATTCTTTTCTTAATCCATTAATTCAATATCTATTACAAAAATGATCATCCTACTTTCCTTTTATTAAAAAGAAGAAAGTAAAGTATTTTTATATTATTTTTCACCTAAGTCAATTCTGAGATCTTTTATCTCAAGCAATCAACAACCAAAAAGATACTGTCCTGTAGAATTGATATTCTTATGTATATTTTTAGTATATTATCAAAATTTTAGCCCTGCTGTACAAGAGAATTAAATCTAAGAAGTTAAAAAAAAATTTACTTTTGTCCCTGACGCATTTAGTCAAATATCTTGATTCCAATACTACTATTCTTGTTAAGGATAACAAAAAGGTAGTACAGAAAAATTGGATGAAATTTTAAAGCATTTGTAGGGGTCTCTATTTCGACTTGTAGCTTCAGGGCTTTGCCCGGAATGTAGAGTCCCGGTCAGTGTTAGCCATATGCTGTATGTCTGTCCCCGGTATGAGTTTGCACGTGACAGAGTGGTTAGGGAACTTGAGAGATTACACTCAGGCCT
>JAAAKQ030156195.1:0-12834 GCA_010016005.3 Zanna intricata | reverse complement strand
GTTAACTTTATATCATTTTGTATGTAGGACGACTTGTATGTAACTTTTAAGTTTTAGTTTAAAGCCTACTAATTTTTCGTAATTTGTATGTGTTTGACTGAAAATAAAAAAGATATTATATTATTAAATTAGATATTATATTATTTAGTTAATTAAATTATTGGAGTAATTATAGTTTTAATAATCCTAAAATCCATATCTTTCACAAAGTACAAAGAACACTGCGTAACTTTTGCAATATAATGAAAACAAATCATCCCAGGTGGTTACAAGTTAATATTTGATTAGACAGGCCCCAATCTGCATTATAGCTGCTCTAGCTACAATCTCAATGTTATCTGCTTTTTAGTAGTACTATTGAAGAAAGGTAATGATGTAGTCATCATAGAAAAGTGTAAAATTCTACACATGGGTTAAGTGTTGATCAATACTTAGAGGAAATAACTCTTGTGCTTGGAGAAGACTGTCCTCATCTTGCAACAATATTTAGGTGGTACCGAGAGTTTGACTTTGAAGACACTTAAGATCAGATCACTGTCTTCATCTGCAACTGAGGGAAACACTCCTTGAAAAATACTTGAGACAGGGGTGAGACCTACCACCAAATAGAGGTGTCCTTGGCCATTAATGTACTAGAAGCTTGTATTATTCTATGAACCTAAAGTTAGAAAGCTTTGTACTCTTTGGATACCACTTACCTTGACTAGTAATCAGATGCCACATCATGTCATCGTGCCATGAAATGTGTGACAAAGTGTGAAAATGAGAAATCTCCCTCTCATTAGTATTGTGAGAGTGACGTTTTTGTCACCAAAAACCATGAATGAAAACCATGAAATCCATGGATGGATGTTTGAAGATGAGGAGTATGCTGAGGCTGTTCGAAAATCCAAAATTGTAAAGAAGAGAATGGTGGCCATATTTTTTAGTGCAAGAGGAATTTTAGAGCGAGTAGTGTTTAAAACATAAAAGAAAAACAAAAGAGAAGTGGTATACCAAGGAATGGCAACCTAATGTTAAAGCTTTCGGGAAGCTGCACCCAAACTACAGGATGGAGATATTGTGTTGTCACCAAAATAACACTCCAGCACATCCTCAAGTATTTTGCTTCAAGTATTTGCCTACCATTAAACTTAGAGTGTTAGAGCACCCTCCCCACAGTCCTGATCTTACTTTATGTGACATAACACTGTTCCCCAAGGTAAAGAACAGGCTGAAAGGGAGACATTTTACAAGCAGTGATTACCTTTTAAGGGGTTGGGTGTGCCCAGATCTCCAACAAAATATGGCAACACACACACACACACACACACACAATCTCAGATTTACAAATACAAAATTTAACTCTTAAAATTCATCAAGAATATCATTTGAATTTTGATTAAGAGAATTGAACCTTTTTAAAAATTTGATAATACTAATTACTCATAATGATGATACTGAAAATGATTACTAATAACATAATGATACTTGTCATATTAATAATATAATAATTATCAAATATAACAATAATTAAGCAAATATGATAATAATTTGAGCACACTATGCTTCTCATTAAACTAGTTTAGACCTGCATTTAATTCGCTTTAATGTCAAGTTTTCTTCAGAACTTGACATCTCACAAGATTTTATGTGAATATCTATAGGTATTTATGACAAATAAAACTAATAACCAACCTTAGGCAAAAGATCATCATTAAAACCCCAAATAAGAACAGGATTATTTGGCAATAAAATCGGCAATTCTTCTTTTTTTGCTTGCACTTCATCAAAATCAATTACCTCATCATAATGCTCTGTTATACTACGATCAAATTTTGGGGTGATACGATGTTTAGCCCTAAAAAGTGAAATGAAAAGTACCAATTTACAAAAAAAAAATGTATATTTCATAATAAATAGGACAACAAATACAAGAATGTGTTTTCTGAATGCATTGATGCATTGAATGCAGCAAATTTCTAAATTTCAAATTTCTAAGTACTCGCTTTAAAAATTTAGTTATAAACTATTATAAAGTTTTAGTTTATCAACCAAATAATTAAGTAAAGAATTTAATTCACATTTTTATTAGGGTTCTTTCATCATCCTGGTTTACCCTTATTACTTACTGAGGAAAGAATTGTCCTGAACATAAGTACATTAGAATAAAATTAATAAAGCTATCTGCCTTCACCAAATTGTAGTACCACATTCTAGTGCATCCGAAAATGACATCAGCTCTAGCAGACTACACAAACAAAAGCTACAAACAACCTAGCTTAAATTTGCTACAATTATTGAATGTAAGATACTAGTTATCACAAAAACAATAAAATAAATGATGTACATACAAGATATTTATTAAGAAACAATATTATTTATAGCAATGATTCTGAACCTTTTAAACTCAACAACCTCCAAAAAGTAAAAATATATATATATAATGAATATTTTGCAATCCTCCCAATCACAACTCAATGAAACCCAATTAAAACTATTTAGCTGTGTTGATAACAGGTATGAACATGGTTATATGAAGTGTACAAACATGAGAACTCTACAGGTTCCAACTAAATGTGTACATACATACCCCTTGTAGTTTTGTCTGCTTGCATAATATTCGCTACAAGAATGTCATGTTCAAACATCCATATGATATGTTTGAACACGTCATTCTCTGAGCAGTATAAAAGATGTGTGTAAGGGACTGCAGAACATTAGGTTAGTTTCAAATGTGAAGTGTGCTTCTGGTATTACTAACTATTTAAGTATTTAAAAGCAAACTTTCATTGAAAATAATAACAACTGAGATTTTGATTTTTTAGTGTGGTTTTACCTGGAAAGCCACAGTGTTTTGCTTTCTTTCAATTCCTCTCCAATGAAAGCATGAAGTAATTAAAATTAATTTGACACTTTGAAACTAAACATCCAGATCAGAAAACACTTGGCATTTTTTTTAAATTACTTCAAAAAATTAAAAAGCTTCTATTTGTAAGTAAAGGCATAATGCGTATTTCATAGCATTAACAGTAGCTAATACGTCCAAACCCTGCCCCTCCCCCCATTCAATAGAAGATAACAACATATTGCTTGATATAGTTGATATGATCAGTGTTTTATAGGTGTAGAAGAACCAAAAACACTGAAAAAAAATGTTGCTTTCTAACAACACAGTATCATGGTTAATTGATGACATGGCTGCTAATGTTAGTGATCAGATAATTCAGCAAGCGAGTTAAAGTGAATTTTTTTGTATTCAATATGATGAATCAACAGATGTGGCAAACATTTCAGTTCTTATGTTTTCTGAGATATGAATGAAATAGGGACATATCAATCAAAGAAAATATGCTGTTTTGCAAATCAATACTAATCATGCAACACGACAATATCATTTTGATGTTTTTTTGTTAAGTTACTAAAAACTACAACATATATTGTACAAATTTAATTACAGTATGTAGTTGATGGTGTAAAAGTACTAACAGAAAATAGCAATGGACTTCTGAAAAATTAAAAGATTCTTCTTATGTAAAGAGCTGAATGGACACATTGCTTCCTTTACAAAATGCTCTTGCCACAAAAAGTATACCAGAAAATCTCAGATATAATCTTTGTAAAGGTGTAAAAATGATTAACATTTAAAAGTCAACTATTACAGAATAAACTGATTGCTAAACTATGTGATGAAGTAAGAAAAAAAAAAAAATCTCTTCTTCATACAGAAGTCAGATGGTTATGAAGAGGCAAGGCGTTAATCTGGTTACTGGAATTGAAAGATGAAAAACTATTTTTCCAGAAATAACAAAACCACTCTCAATATTTTTACAAAATAAAGACTATTTGTTGCGTTGACTTGCTTAGCTGATGTATTTTTGCATTTTAACGACTTTGATATGAAATAAGGACATAATAAAAACATTTTATTAGATGACAGACAAAGTTAATGCTTTTATTAAGAAGCTTGATACCTAGATTAACCACATTTGAGGTAAAAATTCTGATATGTTTCCAATCATTTTTGATTATATTGAGAAAAATTTGGATAAAGAAAACATATTATTCACCACTTGGATGATTAACATTTTAATAAGTCAAGATGATATATTTCGGTGATGAAAGAAAATATAGAAGTTAAAAAAAGTGAAATACAACAGATAATTGTAACTGTACAGTAGGATAATATGATGAAATTGATATCAACAAACTAACAGGATAACAAAAATATACTAAAATAGTTTAACTAAGCATTTTTTGCAAGGGTTGTATAGTAAAATATATACAACACATAAATTTTAGTTTAATCATGAGGGTAAATTTGAAAAATCTACCTTCATAATTTTAAGTGAGAGTTATTCTGTATTTATTATTCTAAAAGATGTAAGAAAGTATAAACTGCATATTATATATAAATTCATGAAATTTAAATTCAATAAAAACATGATTTTAACAACAAAGAAACTAGGAGCAAAGATAAATATGAAGATACAGTAAATTTAACATTTCTTATGTGCAAATTACTAATTAGAACAATTTATAGAAAAAAAAAAACAAAATATATGCTATTCATAAATCTTAAGAAAGCATTTGATAATATATACTGTGATAGAAAGTTTAAGATTTCACGAAAAGTAAAATTAAAACATGGATAACCATACATTATAATTTCTTGAGGAAAGGCAAACTGCAGGTAAAGAAGTTTCACAGATCATTTATATTCATACATATCATCCTCATTCATCCTCTGAAGTAAAACCTTAAGGTGGTTCCAGACGCTAAACAGAAAAAAAGAGACTGAGGTACAGAAGTTTGGAGGGTAAGGATGTAACCTAATCCCCTTCATGTTTTAATTTACGTTTGAAGAAAAACAAAAATAGGATTAAAAAAACAATAGGGCAACAACCCACAGTCAAAAAATACAAATTTCATTAATGATATTGCTTTTTTGACCGAAATAAGGAATGAGTACAGAAAATAATGAATGATACAGATGGATTCAATGCTTTGAAGAGGGGAAGAAATTCAATTTTAAAGTAGACAAAAATAAAGCTAATGTAATAAAATATAAAAGAAGTAAAATATATATATATATATATAGTAAACTCTGCTTAATATAATTTTCACAAGTCCAATGAAAATTATCATCTTGGGCAGAAAATGCTTCTTAGAAAATGACTCATCCCATTGGCAGGTAGAAAAACAATTTTTTTTGTTTAATAGTTGGAGATTTGTTAAATGTGCTGTGCAGTTATCAATTAAAAAAAGAATTTTCTGAATCTGCCTTTGAAACATCACATTCAGTTTCCTTTAACCACAAAGTAAAATGTTCACCAGTTATCCAAGCTGACATTGGTTAGTGTAACCACAAGGAATGATCAAAAAATTTTAAAACCTTGATGATTTTGCCTTTCCTGTAGTTTGAAGCTTAATTTTCACAGTACTGCCAGCATTAATACAACAAAAACTGTAAGTCTTTAAAATATTTTTTTTTGCCTTCATAACACTTGTCTTTTTTGTAAACCAAGAACTAAATAGACATCACTTTAAGAAAGAGACTGAATTCATCTGTATTAATATCGTGCAGGCAGTAGACCTTAAGAAGAGTAGATAGAGTATTATTTTTCCACAATATAGCTTCTTCTTTGTTCACCAATTCTGATTAAATCCAGATCTGATATACAATTCCATGTCATGATTTGAATCAATTGATCCAGCCACTAGATGCAGTGCAATCTGCAATTTGGAGTTCCTTGGCTAATCCCAGTGCTTTTTCCTTTAAGTGACCCATTCATTGACAGATGTAAGTTATGGACTTGCTGAAACCATTTCAATTATAGATCTTCTGACTGTTCACATTTACTACTTTTTATCTTCTTTCTTTTTGTTCCACCTTGTATGGCACTTTCCTGAATCTCTCTTTTTTTTAACTGCTCTTAATGTCAAATCAGGAATATTAAGATCTTTAGCGATTTTAATTTGAGTTTTTACTTTATAATTTTGATATATTTTTAAAATTTGTAATTTGTCGACTGATAACACTTTTCTTTTAATGCCCCTCATGTTCTTCTACACCAATTTCATGACTGATGCTAAAAAAATACATTTACAAAAGAAAAACAATTCAAACAGTTTTTATTCAGCAAAACAACAAGAGGATCACACATCACATCAGCTCAAATTCACATATAGCACTGAAGTGAATTCTATGATTCTTATCCAGTGTTAATGTGGATGGTTGACTGTTAACTTAGGGTAAGTCACATTTAATTTGATTTTCATGAATAAATTGCTAAACAGCCTTACATAACAATTAAATTTCAATTCATTAGATACAAAACATTATCAGATTTCAATTCATCAGAGCTTATTAGGGGGATTGAGTACATATTAAATGGAAATATATATAAATATTGCCTTAGTCACTTAGTAAAAACATGTTTTAAGCAGAAAATAATTTTATCAGTAAATATATTAAGCGGAGTTTACTGCACACACATACGTGCTTGCAGAGAGAGAGAACATAATAAAACAAAATCCACCAGATCCAGTTGTTTAGATAGAACTACAAAAGGTGGAAACTAAATAAAAAAGACAACTGCATAACAAGCTAGAAAATAGAAAAGCCTCAATAAAGAAGAGATATGCTGGCATAAAACATGTAGAATTTATGGTAGAGAAATATGGACAATTAGGGAAGCCAGAATAATAAAAGATTTTGAAATGTGGTGTCACTTAAGTGTTATGAAGATTAGATTAGTTGGTAGGTTACAAATTGAAAATGTTTTAAGATGAATTAAAAAAGACAGAAGTTTGCAGGAAAATCTTGAAAAACAAAGGATGAGGCTATTAGGCCATATGAATGGTGAGGACTTTGTTTCGAAAGGTGACAGTCAAAAGTAAAAACAGTAATGGAAAACAAAGATTAGAATATATTAAACCCACAACTGAGGACATAGGATGTACAAGGTTTGTTGAAGCCAGCATACTGGAATAGAATAGAAAATAAAAAAGTGCATATTATTAAACCATTCAAAAAAGTAATACAAAAAAGTTCAACATCATAACAAGTTTTAGTAGATATAAAATAATTATACCTCATCTCTTTTTTAAACTTAGATGAAGTTGACATAATGATAGATGATTTACTAGGATGTCTGGTAACACTACCTCCAGCAGAAGATGAAGAAATATGTACAAAAGGTGATGTACGTTGATGAGAGCTTCTTTCTGATGTACTTTGCTCGACATCAATATTATCATCATTCATCCTTAATTGACAAAAATAATTAACAATCCATACCAAAAATAACAATTATTTTAAGACTTTACAACATTAGAATATACTTCAAACTCAGTCGCGGAAGAATTTATGATTTTTTTTCAATGTTGTTATTACCATGAAAAATTGCATATCCCAAGCAATAACTGAAGATAACAACACTAGTTTTGTAAGCTATAAAATAGATAAACTTACCAGAAATAATAAAACAAACTAACTTTGGTGACACAATTCATAACAAAAATTAGAAAATTTTTGTCTCTTATGAAACTTATCTTTCCTGATGGAGATCGGGGTCTGATTAAACAGTTTATATGTAAAACGGCCAAAAAATCACGCAACCCAAAAATACTATTTAAAAAGACAAATTAATAAAAATGAATCGTAGAACAGATTTTATATAATTTATTTTTTAAAACAATTTTAACTTTTAATGGAAAAAGTTTTATAACTGTTAATAAAGCCCATTCAACTTTTCTAGACAACCTTTCACTGTTTTAATAATAAAAAAAAAAATGGAATTACTCTAGTATATTCAACTAAATGAAGATACACAAACAATGCTTATTATACTTAACCATGACTATACCATATTCAGGTGTAACAATATTTAAGCAAAGTTGTTTGCTATTACTAAGGTTATAGCACTAAACAGGTAAATAATGAAATATAAATAATGTGATAAATGCACTTGTATTAAGTTGCTATTAATAAAAAGCTGTAAAAGGAAGTCCAGCTTAACAAAATCAGGTAACATTGTAATCTTTAATTTTTTGTTGCATTATATTTAAACTGAGGTTAAATATAATGCAACAAAAAATAAATATGTAAAAAGACATCATAAAAAATTTCATATTTAAAATGAAATTAAGAGGTATGATCAAAACATATCTGGATTTGCCTTATAAAAACAAAAATACTTAAATAGTTCAATGACTTTTTTTTTTTTTTAACCTCCAGAACCACAGTTAAGTATTACATCAGTGGATGAAGATGAATGATATGTAGCAGTGTGAAAATGCCATGCCTGACCAGGATTCGAACCCGGGACCTCCAGATGAAACGCCGAGACACTACCACTCACGCCACAGAGGCCAATAGTTCAATGACTTGTCTCCTTTTGATATAACTCAATCCCAGTAATATTTCAATTGTTGAGAGCGCCTTTCAAAGCCAATGTTAGTGAGCACCTTAGCTTGTCACAAAGTTTCTGATAAAATTTAATACAGATTCTCTGCTCAACCCATTCGGTAATCTTGAATGTCAAGACAAACATGACAAGCAGACTACCTGCATAGTCCATTCTTACAAATACTAAGCACCACTGGATACAAAAGAGTGAATTACAAGCAATAAATGTGAATCAAGATCACATTCCATGACATTCCCCTCCTATGCTACAATGATAGCATCAATGGTACAATCAGTAGAAAATAGGGCCAATATTTTTTGATCACAAAACTCAAAACTGAAAAAAAACACAAAATGATCTAATTAAGACTTTATTTGAAAATGTTCATTCTTTCATGGACAATATCACCCCATTTAACTCTTTAATTACCCAATTATGAATTCTTTTTTGATAATGTATTTTTACAAGCAATCATTGTAAACAATTTATTAATTTGCACACTTTGGCAGATGTTGTAACTACTTAATGTTACACTACCTTGCAGACCTAATTAATCAAGACTAAACATTAAGTATTTCTCCAAAGCAAAGTCTAATGAATTTTACTTAAACGTACTAAAAACTTAAATAATACATGAAAGCAAAGCATATCCTTTGCCAGTCAATAACTAAAAATCTATAGTATATCAGACAGTGTCTTCTATTCAAGCCAAAGATTTTAATTTAATGTAAATTATATCTAACATATATAATAAACTCATGAGAATAATTTATGTTCACATAAATTTTAGCAGTTTATTCATTTATAATTTTATTTATTTTTTTTGGCAACAACCAAATATAACTAAATTAGGTCCAAAATGTTTCCTTTAAATATACTTACTACAAATAATTAATTTTTAACACTTAATGTATGCCTATCATAAAATTTCCCACACCATGTTCAAATCACAGAAATTAGAGTTAATTTAAAAATCTATACAATTAATTTTTTGAAGGTAAAAAACAAAAAATACTTTTTTCTTTTCTCTTCTAGTTACATCTTTTTTCATTAAGAATGACTTTACATATATCAAAACATAAAACTAATTTCCCCATCGACCTTGAATAGAACCAGATTATAAAATTTATACCATTTCATATTCAAAGGAATACGCTTTTGGTGCCAATAGTTAGGATCATCAGTCCACTAATTTCCATGGTATAGTGGAAACATCTCAACCTTTCACCCACAGGGCCCAGTCTCAAATCCTAGTCAGGCATGGCATTTTTCATATATGACAAAAGTTCCATTTCATATTCTCACGGCAAAAGCTTTGGTGGTGAAGTAATCATAAAATGAAATAAAAAAAATTACTTTTCACAATCTGAAATATTTTTCCTTCTTTTTGTTTATATCAAACACTATCTGAAATATATAAGATACTTTTCAGAGCTATCTTTACATTTATAGGGATCACCCAACTGAATAAATATCACTTATATTTTTGTGGACCTCGTATGGTGATAACCAAATAATATATTCGATTTAATGAAAAGTGGCAATAAGAAACAATATCTCTCCTTTATTTTCTTTTCAGTCTTAATTATCTGCTAGTGAAGTTGTTATTCTTGAGATTGTACACAACACTTTTAGGAATGGCTTATGTTTCATGGCCTAAAATTTACAGTTTTTAACGGGCTCAAATAAGATTATTGAAATAAAAATTCCAACACCAAAAAATTTTATGAAAGAAAATCAGATTATTTGACAAAAGCCATAATCATATTTAGGAGGCTCAATCCAGCCACCTAAAAGACAGTAAGAAACTCAAAAACAAGTAACATGTATGCAAAATGCACAATATGACTGATTATTTACAAGGTAGAAATTGCCGCTTAGTGCAAAAGTAAGGAATTGTTTATCAGTACTTTCAAAGGTTTAAATATAACAAACTATGATAAGATGAATAATTACTTCAATTCAACACTCACTGATCTGTTTGTGGCCAAGGTATCTTGGCAAGAAGAGGACGAACACTCTGAAATGCTCTTCTTTTTCTTTTATGATGTCTGTAAGCATAATTTAAACATATAAATTTTTAATTAAATTTAAAAAAATAATCAAATAAGTGTAAGTAAAAACAACCTGATAACAAAAAAATTAATTTTAAATCATTTCTTACAGTAACTAGTACTAGTAGCTATAATGGAAGACATATTTTTCAGTTATTTTCCATTTTATTTTTTCTGGTCTTTAAGTAATAGAAGTCATTAGATGTTCCAACTAACCCACTTGAAATACCAGTACTTTTATTGTAAATTTTATAAACTAGAGGCAATGAAAGGGAATTATTCCTTTATACAAATCTTTATGGATGAGAGAGTCTAGCTCTATAACACAATTAACTATAAAGCTTAGCTCTATTAACAATTGGATATAAAAACCAATTTCTTGAATGACCTGCTCAAAAAAGTTCATTAATACAATGATGAACTCGTTATGAGAACTTTAGTTACAACGCATAAACATATTAAGAGATATTTTTATTTTTCTAGTAGTTATTGACAGATCTTTCTTCTAGTTCATCAATCTTTACATAACACATGTTTTATTCCCACAAAGGTCCTAATAGTTTTACTGTGAGTTTTCTTACTTCTTAAAATTTTAGACTTCTAATAATAGTTTTACAGTCAATTTTTTATTTAAAAGCAATACAAAAATATTTTTGAAGTGGTAAAGTTTTATTACAAAATATTATCAAATAAAAAACATTTCCAATACATACCCTAAATTGAAGTATAAATTATTAAATTATAAGTATTAAAAAGGGATTTTTTTTTTTTTTAATTATTAATAATCAGGTTAGTTTTTAATATAGTATGTTACACAAAATAATCCAAGTAATTCAATTTTGGAGAAAATAACAATGAAATTTAGTTACTTTACCCTACTTAGTAGAAGCAAAATTTTTCTCTTAGTATTCTTATTAAATAATTCCCTTCAGCGTAGATCATCATCTCTAATGTTAATTTCATCTCTAAAGCTAAAGCAAATTCATCAGCACAAAATAGTAAACACCAACATCATTAATATTATTATTATTTATTAAGTTTAATACGTAAATCATTTACATAAAATAAAAATAGAGCCCCCAAACAAACTTTATGGTAAACATTATAATCTGGAACTCTACATTTAGAATAATGTTTGCAATCCTCAACTGATATCAATTATTAAGATTCAAATGTAAAGTTTAAATGCCATTTTTGTAAAAATTATAAAATCTCATCTCTTTCAGTATATCATGTAATGTATTTTTTATTACCAAAATTTATTATTACACTATACAACTGTACTTTATTTTTTTTAAACCTTTGAAGACTATAAAAACCATCTTTAACACTTTTATTCGAAAATTAATGAATTCTATTTTCGGTAGCATCAAACTTCAATCAAAAAATAATAATAAAAAAAATAACATTAAAAAAAACTTCTATTAATTCCCTAAGACTAATAGTTAACAGAAAGACTTACTTTCAGGAAGACAAATAAAGAATCATACTGATTTATTTTTCTATCACACAGATTTCAACAAATCATATTGGTTTATCTTTCATCCCAATAACACTAAATATTACAAAAAATTACAAAGTAAAAAATTACATGTGCATCCGTCTAATCGCAGATCGAAGAGATGCCTCATGAACCCAGTTATAGTTATCTCCCCAGATGGCACACAAACTTTCAGTTTCATCATCTAATGAAGTTGAAACTGGCACTAATATTCGCTTTCTTCTACCAACTGATTCTTTAGTTTTACCTCGTCTGAAAATTAAAGAACAATTTGCAATTAACAGTTCAAAATTAATATATCAAAAGTAAATAATTCCTAACTGATTCTGCATATTTTTTGCATCATAAATATTACAATAAATACATAAATAATATTAAATAAATAAAAATAATAATAGACAAGGGTAAGTCAATTATTATCAGCAATATAGTTATAAAAATTTATTGTAATCAAATAGGAAACTTACAAGTACATCATTTTTCAATATAGTTCCTTTGTTTTTCAACACACTTGGTCCATCGTTGTACAAGCTTCCTGATTCCCTCGTAAAAGAAGATTTTCAGTTGAGCTGCGAGCCAGGAATGCACTGCTTCTTTCACTGCTTCATCCAAGGTAAATCAACGGCCCCTTAATGCCTCTTTGAGTGGACCAAACAAGTGATAGTCAGAAGGAGCAAGATCGGGACTATATGGAGGATGAGTCAGTACTTCAAAATTGAGTTTCTGGAGCGTTTCAGCAGTGTGGGCAGCAGTATGCGGACAGGCATTGTTGTGCAACAACACAACACCTTTTGACAGCAGTCCTCGGTGTTTGCTTCGAATTGCAGGCTTTAGCCTGGCAGTAAGCATCTCACTGTAACGTACACTGTTTATTGTTGTGCCCCTT
>JAAAKQ030156184.1:0-11494 GCA_010016005.3 Zanna intricata | reverse complement strand
TTTTGAAAGAAGTTGGAATGAATTACTTAATAAGCTTATAAAAAAACATAATTTTATTTCCACTTATCAATATTTAAATTTGAATTTTACCTGGTAAAATATGGATATAGCGTGGGTTGACGATGTCCCCCGAAAAAAATGAGACAGGGAAAAACAAAGAAAACAGAGGAATTCTGTAGCTGAGAAACCTGTCAGGAAGTATAAGTATGAAAATGGCAATGGTCTGATTGAAAAATGTACACAATGAAAAATACTCGAACAGGAAAACAATAGCAAGAAGGTTGAGCGACAAAAAATAAGAATTATTTTATAAAATAAAAAGAACATAATTCAGATTATTATTTTTTTGGGGGGGTGAGGGATTATTGACATATATATAACGAATCCAGAATTAAAAGGTTTTGGACTTTTATAAGTCCCAAAATTGTTTAAAGGAGTTTAGAATCAACTTCAATCTGGCGCGCCCCAGGTGGCGTATAGTGGAAGGCTTTGTGGATATACAGGGCAGGTGGGAAATAAAATACCATCCGCGAACCAAAAATGATTCACTATTAATCCATTAGCGTCGGACTTGGATCAAGTGACTCAGTGATCAGCGTCTGTACATCAGAGATGCAGCTGTGAAAACGCTCCAGGAACTAACAATCCCTGGTTCTACCTCCCTGGTGTAAATCAGAGCTTATTAAAAGCAAGAATGGCTCGTACAAGTAATCATAAAATTATCCCAGGTGGACAATCCACCCGCAAGAAAGCGGCAACCAGGCATTCGGATTCTGGGGAGTCTGGACTTATACGAGAAAGCAAGTCGGGGTGCTCTGGAAAATTTCCACGCAAAATATACACGTACATAGGAATACTCAACACACAAACTTTAGTACAAACAG
The DNA here is from genome assembly GCA_010016005.3 of Zanna intricata. NCBI lineage: Eukaryota > Metazoa > Arthropoda > Insecta > Hemiptera > Fulgoridae > Zanna > Zanna intricata. The sequence continues at coordinate 10,610 of JAAAKQ030156184.1, read as the reverse complement.
GCAAGTTACACAATCTAACCAACGAACGAACAAAACAATAAATCTAGATCCTCGGAGTTCAAGAAACCCGATTTCCGGACTACAACGGTTACAGAATTTTTAAAAGTGGAACAAACAGGAAAGTCTGCAAAGGGGCAAATATGCTACGAATGGCCTTCCTAGTAAGTAAGAAAGTATTGGATTCTGTAAATGAAGTAAAAGCAATAAGTAACAGGCGTATGACATTGAGAGTCCAACATACAAACAAAAAATACACATTTATCAACGTACATGCCCCGACTAATGATCAAAATAGAAAATATCCAGAAAGAACAAACAAATTCTGGGAAGAACTCGAAACCGAGATGTCCAAAATCCCGAAGAACGATGTAAAAGTTCTGTTTGGAGACTTTGTAACGCCAAAATTGACAGAGAACGGAAATATAGGAAAACAGTCGGCAAGTACCCCGGACATAATTTCACGAATAAAAACGGAACCCACCTAATCAAATTCTGTCAACAAAACAATTTAAAGATCATGTTCACATCCCTCACAAAAAACCTAAAGAAACAAAAAGCTTGGCGGTCCCCCGTTCACCAATTAGGAGAATATTAAATGGATCACGTTACAATAACCTATGACCTTCAGAAATAAATATATACACGACGTTCAGGTACGAAAAGGAGCACACATTGACTCGCATCACTACCTGAGAAGAATCAAGATTAAATTTACTCGTAGACATAAACACACCAAGGAACCATCGATAATCCCAAGATTTGATGTCAAGAAAATAAAAAGATCAAAAATCATGGAAAAATGGGAGGAACAACCAACAGAAAATTGGCAGGAATTTCGATCTAAAATTATTTAAACAGCCAAAGAACAAATTCCCCTTCAAAAAAAACCTAAACATCAGTGGTGGAATCAAGAATGTGAAATAGGCATAGAAAACAGAAAGAAAGCGTTTAAGAACTACAATGCAAACAAAACAGAAGAAACTCTTGAGAAATTCCTAAAAATCCGAAGGCAAACAAACAAATTATAAGACAAACCAAAAGGAAACACGTCAACGACCAATTGGATGCGACAGAGACAAATTTTAGAAATTACAACATACGTGATTTTTATAAACATTTGCTTCACAAATCGAAGTATACACCGCATAGAATCTCTGTTTCAAGAAACAAAACTAGCTCTCACAAACAAAGAAAACAGTCAGGTACTCGCAGAATACATTGAGAAACCTTTAAACTGCCCCGAACCGAAAGAAAGATTCTTGAGAATCGCACCAAGTGTCACAGAGAAAGATTCCCTTTCCCCAGCTCAAGATGAAATTTTATCCCATATTCAAAAACTCAAAAACAATAAAGCCTCCGGAGAAGATGTAATAATAGCTGAAACCCTGAAAAATTTAGGACCCAACTCCATGAAGGAAATCACAAAAATTATTTAAGACATTTGGAAATAGAAAATATCCCGGAACACTGGAAAACTGCTCTAATTCATCCATTACATAAAAAAGGCGATAGAAAAGACGTAAACAGTGACAGAGGAATTTCCCTTTTACCAGTCACATACAAAATCCTATCATTCTGCCTTCCAACTAGAGCACAGGAAAAGCAGGAAACATACCTATCAGAACATCAAGCAGGCTTTACACCTAACAGGTCATGCCCGGAACAGACATTCAGCCTGAAAACAATAATCAAAATTAAAAACAACAGAAGCAAACCCATAATCTGCACGTATGTAGATTTCAAAAAAGCCTACGACTCCGTAGAGAGACAATCCCTTTTCCAAATCCTAGAAGAGAGAGGACTAGATCAGAAAACTCGAAGATTAATAGAACAAACATTACCTGGAACTAAATCTAAAATAAAATTTATGGGCGAAATCTCAGAACCCTTCGATATCAAAACAGGAGTAAGACAAGGGGACGGACTCTCCCGCCAGTTATTTAACATTACATTGGACAAAGTTATGAAAGAGTGGGAAGAAACAACAAAAAATACTGAAAACCGATATCATTAGGATTCCCGAAATTAAATTTAAATTTCCCCTACATAGCATTTACAGACGATTTAGAAATCCTCGCTGAAGACGAACAGACTGAGATAAAAAAAATAGAAACACTTAAAGAATGTGCAAAAAAAGTAGGATCTCAAATTTCGTTTGAAAAAAAAAAACAGTGTTCATCTGCTCCAGACTAGAAACCCCAAATTTGAATACAAAATATGGAGTAGTAAGTAAAGTCTCTCACTTTAAATACCTTGGAGAATTTATTACGCTGAACAACTCTGAGAAATGAAGTCGATTAAACCGTCTGCAGAAAGTCAAGAAAGCTCTAGGTTTAGTGCAGAATCTCTACAACAAATCCCTCTCACGCCAAACAACAAAAATTCGTCATTACAATACAGTTGTTAAACCCACAGTATTATACGCCAGTGAAACATTAACCTCAAATAGGAAAACCGAAATAGAAGAAATAAAGAAACAGGAAAGCAAAATTATTAAAAAAACATTAAGATCGAGACAAACTGAAGAAGGATAAAAATTACGATCAAACGAAATAGTTGAAACATATTCAAACATCGAAACTGACATAAGGAAAAGACGAATGAAATTCCTCGGACACCTTTGCAGGTTACCAGAAAACCGATAAACCAAAAGAATAATCGCGTACTTAACATCATTAAAAGTTGCAATCCCCTGGCTCACAGGAACACAAAAAGATTTAGGACACGCAGGAATTATACTAGAAGATATCACAGACAGAAACACATTCAGAAATAAAATAGATAAATGGGAACTTAAACCAGAAACACCGAAGCAAAAACAACACCGTCTGAAATGGTCCGAAGAATGGAAAAAAACCTTTTCCGAGAGAATGTAAGAATTTCGGAGAAAAAAGAACGCCAATAAATATGAGTCGTAAATGCTTAACGTCTTCCATTGGGAAGTTTTCGACTTATAATAATAATAATATATAACGAATATATACGCGTATGTTAAAGTAAATATATACGGTATTAATAAATATGTGTTATAATTAATAAGAAAGTCTTATTTTGTAGTGGGTCTTTTCATTGCTTCTGTAAATTAATTTCGTTATTTTTGTTCGTGGTTTGTTTTTAATTAAAATTACAACTAAAAATATATAAGTAAATTAATAAATATTAATATACTAAATATATGAAATGTTTTTTGACCCTGTTTATACTAACCGATAATAATTTAATGGTAATTCCAAACAAATAAATAAATGACCTAAAAGCAAAAAAACAGCCATAATTTTATAATCAACTGCATTAGTAAAATTAAAAAAAACAAAACATAATTTGGAAAATTTCATTTCGTGTAGTCATCTTTAATCAATAAATGCAATTTGTCGGCCTCCGTGTCGCGAGTGGTAGGGTCTCGGCCTTTCATCCGGAGGTCCCGGGTTCGAATCCCGGTCAGGCACGGCGTTTTCACACGCTACAAATCATCCATCTCATCGGAGATGGATGACAAAAAATAAAAAAAAAATAAATGTAATTTTAAATTAATTGTAACGAACACAATGTTGTTAAACATATTGATTCTTCAACTGTTTTTTAATCACACTAGAAAGCAGCATTTTCAAAATTCTTAAATCATTATCTTTATGAATAAATTGCCAGATAATCTTATAGCAAACTAGATTTTCCATAAAAATTAACTGTTTTACTCTGTTAATGTCATTCTTCTCTTAGGGTTGGAAATTATAATACACGTAGTAGTACGTCTAATAATTATAAAAAAATTTTTAAAAATGAATAAATTTTACTTGTTATTTTTAGTATTGTACGTTATAAAACCATCCATGTAACATTGATTCTCGTAACCGTTACAATAATTTTATGAGGAAATATTAATTTCAAATAAATAAATAACCTTAAAGATTAAGAGTTCATCTGTCACATAACATTTAATTGATAAAAACAAATTTATTTTATCATGATTTATTTTCAATGGTATCTTTCCTTGTAATAATAAAAATTATTAATCATCCATTTTATCAGTTACTTTTTCATTTGTATATCAGTATTAATAATATAGATGACATTATTCTCATACAAGATTATTATACAAATAAAAACAAAAATATTTAAAATTTTAATTACTAAAAACTTATCTAAATAACTTAATATAATTAAACATTATCTACAAACTGCTCTGATAAATATTAACGATTACATTGCGTCGTAGTAACTTAATATATTTCGAGCAATTATTTTAAAACAATTTTCTTCCAAATTTCAAATAATAAGATGTATATTTTAAGCCTACAGAACATGCGTATGTAATCCATTTAACGTAAAAAAATATTCATTTAATTTTTTTTTATTCAGCATGAATAAGTGGTTAATATTTATTTTTAAATAAAAACAAATGTTTTAAATAATTTTTCAAGAAAAATCTTTTCTAAGGTATTACTAATGCTGTTATACTAATGTAAGAAGAGCATTTTAACTCCGAAAATATCTTCCTGAAACAAATGTCCACATTTTTTAGAAGTTGATTATATTTTACTGAATAACATAAAAAGAGAATTATTTTTTAATTTTTTTTTTGTGCTTTTAAGCCAACTAAATTGTAATAAAATAGTAACATTTTATTAAAAAATTTACCTATGCAAACCTTTAGTTGTAATAATAAAAATAATCTAATAATTGTTATTTAAGATATCTCTTTAAATTTATTGTTGTGCTCGTTTTATAAATTTGTCACTTTACAGTATCTGAAGTGTTTCGATATAGTAAAGTATCGTTATCTAGGAGTGATCAAAATACAACAAGGTTTTTCGTCGACATTTTAATATTAATTTCACTAAGGTGATTTAGATTATATATAATTTCATGGGTAGTCAAAAGACTGATACAAACAACCAAACTCCACTGAGAAATAGAAATTCCTACAATAAACTTTATTAAAAAGTATAATTCTTTTTAATAAAGCAATCATTCCTAGCAATATTTTTTAGCAACAGAATATAAATGTTCAACCTGCAATTTGTAATAAAGTGAAAAAAAGGACTAAAAGTAAATGTAATTGAAGAAACATTTTAAATGATTTATATTTTTTTTCTCATTGATGGTAAAATTAAAAAGGTAGATTATAAAATTTAATGCGTATTTTCATACTGAAATAAAGGATTAAGGTGTGAAAAAATTTCAGATCATCTACAACGTACTGTACATACAAGTAAACACATTCTATTGGTAACAGTATTTTTATAGCCAACGGAAAACTCTTCTATTCATTACAATAGATTTCGTTATTTATCTGTATCTGGCCATCATTTTTACAAAGTTATCACCCTGTCTTATGTAATTTTAGTAGGATTTTTTGACTGAACAAATAATACACAAGAAACAATAAAAGATATTTACACAACATTCTAAATAATTAAAAAATATTATCACAGGTTCAATACTACAAATGTCAATAAAGCGTCACGGTTTGCACAGCCAGTCGATAAAAATTAATTGACTATATAAGCTAACTTCTAAAGTTCATTAAGCAGTATTAATCAGACTGGAGTCCACAAGTTACCCCTTATTAATATGAAAAATTGTTTTTCTTCAGTTGAGTATATTTTCTTTGTACTTTATTTCGATAAAAATTTCCAAACAAGAAAACAATCAAAAGAGAAGAATAAAATAATTATTTCTGATTATTCTGAAAATCAAAAATCTCCTTCAAGAATTTGATTCTACGCAAATCTTGAGGTAATTCTCATAAAAACTGCATACTGATGATTAAAGATTATTCAGTTCTACTATTCTCAAACAGTATTGTAATTCAATGGTGTTTTATCATTTCCTGTTACTTTATTTTTAATTTTTTCCTACCTTTAGCAAATTTAAATCGTAGAATACACAGAGGCTTTGAATTCATCAACGGATTATTATCCTTCTTTAGAGCACATTATCGTGAACATGTAACTTTTTTCTTTATACGGTCATGTGTATTCTTCCTGGATCTATTAGCTCTGTCTTCTCGCCTCATAAAACGCATTTTCAATTTTTATCTGCACAAAATAAACGTTTACATTTTCGTACGGTTTTCTGTTACTTTCTTAAATACTACATGCTTTACCGGAAATTGTATTGTTTTTGTATCTTTATAATCTCTCTTTCAACCAGTAGTCCTTTGCTCTTTTTCTCTTTCATACTTTCTATTAATACTATTGCTTATATGTCAATAAAATTTTCTCCCTTTATCAACTTTTATCTGTTTTAAACGTTTCATCATTGACCAGTTCCCCCAATATATTTCCCTTTATCTTTGATTTTCTGCCTACATTTATTTGCTACGTAAATACCTACTCTCGTGCAAAAACTTTTGTTTTCATTACGTTTAAATCTAATCTAACTTTGTATATTCTTGTATCTACATAAATAATTTGTTTTAATTTTAACTTTACATCATTATCTTTCGGTCGCAACTCATCTCATATTAAGCAATTCTTTCTTTAATTTCTTTCACTTCCTCATAAATAAACAGTGATTTCACAAATCAAAATTTTGAATCGAGATCAAATTTTTTGATCTCGAAATTTCTTCTTTTTTTTTGTTTAAACTCCGGAACCACAGTTAAGTATATCTTCAGAGGATGAGATGAATGAATTTCAGCGTGTGTGAAAAATGCCATGCCTGACCGGGATTCGAACCCGGGACCTCCGGATGAAAGGCCGAGACGCTACCACTCCGCCACGGTGGCCGGCGAAATTTCTTCCTAATTATATGTGTAACGTATTTGATATTTTCCGATTTCACGATGTATACGTTATTTCTGTGTTTTAAAAAGGTTATTCGTAATCTATAACTAATAATTAATCAAAAACCCTAAATACCTTATTCCTTTTTATTCATTTGATCTAGCTCGTTCTCCTCTTTCCACTACTTCTACTCCACACCTGCTTTTCCTTCTTCCATCAATTTCATTCTTTCATCGTTTAATGTAGCTCTCCAGTCTTTCATTACTACAAAATGATTGTCTTCTTCTGAAAAACTGATTAAATCACCATTTTCTTCAAATGTTTTTCTATCTTTTTATCTTCTGAAGAGATCAAGGTAATAAAGCTACAATATTTTAGAACATTTGGGTTTTGAATCTAAGCTGAATAAAGTAATCAATCCCTGTGTTTCTTACATTAACACAATTTATGATTTATTTTCTTATTCACTGAAATCTGCACTTCTGAATTTCCGTTTCCATTGTTTTTCTGGATTTTGTGTAATAATTATTCCAGCACCAAAAATCTTGTTTATGATTCCGTTTCCGTTTACTAATATCAGCTATAAATAGATTTAACATATTGTATTAAATTACATCCTCTTGCAGAAGACTGTATGTTTTGAGAATCAGCTCGCCTGAAGGTAGATGCTTAAGGGAGAATATTTCATTGTATCCTCAATTAATCGTGATTGATCCTCAATAAATTTTTAGATGGTACCGCAAAACGGGTGGGTATCTGTGGATAAATAGAAGAAGAATTAATTCCTGAAAGAGAAAGGCTTCTCATACGTTGTTATAGGATGTCAGCTAATTGATAGCTTACACGATACTAATAACAGATTGAATCTAAATAATTTAGGCTTTATGTACAGTCCAGTTAATTTTCTTCTAGTACTTCACGTGATATGATGGTATTTTTCGAGTATAATATTTCGCAGGTAAATACTCTATTCGTATCTCTGGACGGAGATATTCAAGCGGAGGTTATTATAAAATAAGAATGAGATATAATAAGAAAAACTATATAAAGAAACGTATACAAATTAAAGAACCATTTAATTAGTACTACATTAGTCGAATTCATGAAAATGTCACTTACTTATTAATTATTTTAGAAATTAGTTTAGAATAAAGAAAAAAAAACGCGACGAATTTCAATAATTCCCTTGTATAGTAGTAGTTTTATGGCAACTAGATTTGGACTTAATAAGGAAATTATTCGATTTTTAATTCATGTATCTCAAATTTCAGTTTGAAATGAAACTCAGTTTTATTTCTGTTAATGTAACGAACATAGGGAGTAATGGTCTTATATGGTTAACCAAGTTTTTAATTGAAAACTATAGTAAAAATAAGAAATTTAGTGTTTTTAAAATCATTTAATTTTATAAAAATTTTTTTCTGAAAATGAAATCAAGTAAAAAATAAAATAAAAAAAACTGAAAAACAGATAGATTATTAGTTCCGTAGAGCAGGAAGAAAGAGGAAAGGAGTGACTGAAAAAGAGGGAGAGAGAATGAGAGAGGGCTCGAGAAGGATAGTGATAGGGGAAAGAGATAGGCAACGTTCATTACTGCAATATAAGAATGGAGATAAACCGAGGTTAGGTTGAAGGGTGGGTTGCAATCCGCAGCGTGTTATCAGCATTCAGCCCGGTAACCCTAGCAACGCACTTTAGTGAAGACGGCCCGCGATACGGTGATGGGTTTCCCGGCTACGTGGACTTTTCAAATAATTGGATTCGATCTACCCCTCTAGGCAAGCTTTCCAAAGCAAAACAAAATTCCCACAATATACTAACCAAATATCAAGCAAATATTACATTTAAACATAAACATTATTGACTACTTATCGGTTCAAAACAAAACTGATAAAATATAAAATATTTACGACGCTGCATTGGTACTATACACGGGCATTGTACACTGGTTGCGAAGTAATGTTTTTATACATCTAATCCAAGTACAATAGTGCAATAGAACTATTAAACTACACTGTATTATAACGTTTCTTAGAGATGTATTTATTTACAAAAAAGCTATCAGTACGCCATAAATCATCTATCTATTCACCGTACAGAATTATTTTTTCTTTTGACGGGAGGATTCTCGGATGGATATATTACTTTTAATAAAAGAATATTTTATTATATCCTCAATCAATTTTTTATAAATCATAAGGTCGGTGGTACAGTAAGAACAACTGAAACAAGATGTGTAAATCTTTATAAGATGATGATTATGAAATAAAATCGGTATGAATACTAAATGTATTTATATTTAATGCTATTATTGTCAGGGGTTCAGTAAAAGTTTGTAAACTATATCATACAAAATAAATTCACTTAATATTACTGAATCATAGAACTGTTTAAAGAGAGAGAAAGAAAAAATTAAAATATGAAGTTATCACCTTTTCCATCCTCTGGCAATATCGAAAACCTGCTGATCTCACTCCATTCCTGTGATGATCTTAACTGCGTAATGTCCTGGGCACCCAACTAACATTCAGTCAGCGATAACTTCATTATTATAAAAAAATTTTCAATTATTACTAATAGTATGTTTATCATTTATTTAAAAAAAAATTAAGATAGGGAATCTTAGCGAGCTCCATGGAATACTCAAATGACGGAACAGAAAAATAAAAAAATGTAACGCTTCAAAAAAAAAAACTAAAACGTAGAAGATCGAAGAAAATATTTAAAAAAAGAATTTAAATGCATGTATCTTCATTAGTTTGTGCAAAAAAATTAAGTTCTAAAACAATATTAACTGTGACGTTATTTTAAGAAGCGTTTACATTTTTTCCATTTATTTTAACAATTTGCGCTTTTCTAAAATATGTGTAAATAAGAGTAGTAAATGCATCTTAAATCAAATTAATACGCTTAATGTAAATTTATTAAATAAGAAGAGGTAACTATGATGTTGAAATTAAAGCTCCTTTCTATGCGTTTATCAAATGTTCACAGCTCAAAGAAAATTGAAACTTCCCTTTTTTAGGATTTAAAAATTTAACGCTTTTTGGAATTTAAATAATATTAGCTGTTGTAAGCATTACAAAATAGTAGCGCTGTGCAATATCCTATACATAGAACGTGCATATAAAGTTTAATACAATTTCATTTATTTGTGACATTCATATCAATTGCATTAAGCGCCTATTTAAGTAAATAATTCGCTTAACTAAGAAAATTTTATGTTTCTTAATAATTAATTTCTTTCTCGCCTTATTGATTAAAATATTATAAGGAACAGTAAAATTTAATGTAAAATTTGTTAGAGTTAAATTTAGAGTTCATTGTAAAACTAGAGTTGTAAATTAATTTATAGAAAAAAAGTTTCGCTCTTCTTTGAAAGTAGAATATTTTTAGAAGCAAATGTTTTTTAGAAGATGTTTTTTAATTTTTAGCTTTTACAAATAATGTTTTTTTGAAATCATATAATTTTGAGAAAATATATAATAAAAATTCGGGTTTTAATTTTGATTTGAATACTGATTAAAAAAATTAATTAACTTGTTAGAAATATTACACTTTTTGTTAATTATATTATTTCAATAAAAAAGATATGATGTATTAAAAAGAGACTCTGAATAAGTGAATTAATAGAGGGGTAAATAACTCTTTCGTTCAATATATATTACTGGTTTTTTAAAAGTCTGCAAAATTCTGGGGAACATGGAAAGGTGTATAGATGCTAACGAGGGGCCAAAGTAGTCAAAATTCTGGTTTCACAAATATCTTAAAATTCTTGGTTTTTAGCCTAAGATATTATTACAATTACCACTGAATATAAAAATAGGAAGAGAAAAGATTACTGAGGTAGAAGAATTTTGTTATTTGGGAAGTAGAATTACT
>JAAAKQ030156173.1:0-12835 GCA_010016005.3 Zanna intricata | reverse complement strand
CCGCCTAAGCTTGTGCATCACAGAGACGGCGTCCGCCGCTACTTGCTTAATGTGATTGCTGAAAAGCAATTTTTCATGCTGCCTATGTTGTGGATGCTCTTAGTTTTCGGCTGTTTACAATTTTTTTGGTTTTGAAAAAGCTGACGTGTAAGTTGGTTTACTGGCATTTCTCCCCCCATCACTCCATTCGGTCGCCCTAGTGCATAAGACTAAATGTCTGTGCCACGAAGAGCAACTTGTACCTCAAAAATGTTTTATGCGACCATTTAACTAAGCTCCTGGAGCTAAACTAAAAGCGTGAACTGACTAAGCGTGGCTCACAACACCACTTGCTTTTGTGTCCAGCCGTTAACTGTCATATATAAACTAATGGGTAGTCGCACCCCGTCTACTATAAAACATATATGACAGTCATATTATAAAATATCGCGTCAAACTTAAAAATTAAAATGAATTTAGTCAAAATGCAGCAATTCGCTGCCGCGCCTTGGTCGCTGCATGCCAGCAAGTACCTGTACACCTTTTATTGCGAATGGAATGATATACAGCTTGTAACCAGCTTTTAATCGAAGTCAGCTTCCTGCCGAAGCACGGTAGAGTCATTTCCCTTAAAAATACTATTGATGTCGACTGAACTCTGCAACTGCATCAAGGAGCGCCCACACGGTCCGACAATGCGGCTCTCGCCACATCGACTCGCCGTTAATGAGTGGCCAATTTTCCCCTTGACCTCTAAGCTCCAGGGTGGCCCGAGTTCTGGCCCCCCAAGAGCGAGACAGTCGAACATCAGGTGTTCATTAGACTGGACCTCCCCACAGACGCACAGCTCATCAGCTGCCAGGGCGAACCGAAACAGATATTGTTTTAAATTAACGTGTTTGAACAGCATCTGGGCTCCCGCAGCCCTTAAAAACAAATCAGAGGCATACCATCCCCCCAAGTCCTGTATGAATCTACACAAGGACCTTCCCTTAGTCGTGGCGTCCCATTCCCGCTGCCATACTTCCATCGCGAGGCTATGAAGCCTTTTCCGCAGACGGGAGATGGGCAACTGTACGAAATTTAGCTCCGGTGCATTGTGATCGCCGTTCCGTTCCGGTACTGGCCCGGTCCGAAACCGCATCCCAAATACTTCGGCTTTCCTGCCTGTTCGCAATTTTCACATGGCAACTCGAAGTTTCACCACTAAATCGATTGGGAGAGTCTTTCCCAATACGGTAGTCGCCTCATAGGAGGTTGTTTTAAATACCCAAGTGCATACAATAAGGGCTCTGCGCTGGGCACTCCTCAAATTTTAAATAAGTGCTCGATTTCTATCCAACCTATGCGCCCATACTGGAGCCGCGTAACTGAGCATGCTTTCGAAGACTCCTCGGTACACCATGTATATTTGGTGGCCCGACAGCTCATAGTCTTTCCGAGCAATCCGCCTAAGCTTGTGCATCACAGAGACGGCGTCCGCCGCTACTTGTCTAATGTGATTACTAAAAAGCAATTTCTCATGAAACAAATCACCTAGGTACTTGTGAACTCTTACTCGGCTAATTACACTGCCTTTGTATTTAATGTGGGGGTTCCGACTGTACGACAATTTGTCTGCGCCCTTGAGAAGCATATACTTCGTCTTGGGCACAGAAATTTTTAAATTTTGTCGATCCATCCAGCTCTCTGCAGTTGACAAAGCCACATGCGCTCTTTCCTCCAGCTGCGGTCGTGAATTACCAAGAACTAAAAGGAGGCAGTCATCGGCGAAAGCCTGGGCCGTGACGCCTTCTGGGTATGTCAGTCCCAGAAATCCGTCAAACACCAGGTTCATCTCTAAAATACATATATTAATGAAAAAAAAATTATTCATTCTAATTATGTCAGTAATTAATTCGATGATGTAGGAATATAAAATTATATTAAAAAATAAATAATTGCTAACACTACAACAAACAAATTAAAGAAAGTATAATAAAAAGAGAATATTTTAAATTCCCTTATAAAACTGGGAAAAAAAGAAAGTATGTTGAGGTATAAAGAACAGTAAAAATTAATTAAAATAAAGCATCATTGGAAAACAAGAATATTCAATCAGAAAGAGACGGGAGTTTCGAGCCAACATATTAAACCAACTTGAAACAAAAACTAAATATAAACGTAAGAATTTCGAAGTTTAAAAGAAAAAAGGAATTTCAAAATGACCCGTATTTTCATAGATATTTAACGAAACAAAATTTTCATTACTGCAAAACAAAGAAATTAAGTATTTTAGAAAAATAAACAATCAAAATTAAAGAAAGAAATTAAATATAATTAAAAAAAAACAAACAAATAAATTACAACAATAAAACAATTTATTGACATCTTTAAAGCTAATAAAAACTTAATCGGTTTTTACGCCTCAATCTTTTGTCTTTTACCCCAGATTTTTAAACACTAGTAAAAATACAGTTCTGGGACCTATTTTTTTTTATTATTTAATTTTTTCACGTTAAATTTCATATAAAACCACTAAAGTTACTCCTTAATTTGGATTCCAAGAATTATAATCTGGCTTAATTTTACCGAAGGCACAGAAATCAGGGCGAAATCTTTCGTCAACCGACACGCAATCGAAGCGTTTCCGAACTTAAGTTTATTCGAACTTTCTTTTTTGTTTTCACCGGAACATATGTTATATTCTTCGTGAATCAATGTAGGTACAATTATGAATAAACAGCAAGCGTTAAAAAAAGGGCTTCTTTTTAAAGAGAGACATCTTATGCGCTTGTTGGGAAAAATTAAGCTTATACCATATTTTGAATGTGGTTAGAAAAATACATTTCTTTTTTTCTTTACCTGTTATGTGTTATGATTTTATTTGGTACTACGTATTACTACTTATTTTAAGAAAAACTGTTTGTATTTACTAGAAATTACGTATAAATATTACCCAGTTTTTCGATATTTTCTCCATAGTGTAATTGTAATGTTTAGAATTGAATTTTATCTGTAACTGAAGTATTTTAAAAGATTTTCCTAACCGTCAAATTTAAATCGGATATTATTAAAAAAAAAAGACTAATCTTTTTCACTGAACCGTATTTTGAGAATATTAACTATTCAGAATTAGGGGAAAAAAATTTTAAAGGATAAATGCTTATGACGTTTTCCTGCTATATGGAATTAGAAAAACGGTAAGATATTACAATTATTTAAAATCTCGGAACGCACAAAAATATATGTATCAAAAAATTAATGTATGTAAGGATTTTTGACATATGACATGCTTAGAAAAGCTGTACACAGCTTTGATGAAAACAGAATAAACGTTAAAAAGCATATGCCGTGCCCTGAATTGATCTATTTCTTTTTTTTTTTGTTTACCCACCGGAACCATCGTAAGGTATCTTCAGACGATGATATATGTATGAATGCGGATGACAGTCTCAAGTCGTCCGCTCCTGAGAAGTATTAATTGAAACCCGACCGCCAAAGAACACCGGTATCCACGATCTAATATTCAAATCCGTATAAAAGTAACTGCCTTTACTAGGATTTGAACCTTAGAACTTTCGACTTCGAAAGCAGCTGATTTGCAATGACGCGTTAACCACTAGAGCCGCCCGTGGGCTTGAATTGATCTACAGGCAGCGGCGTATTCCACGAGATCACACCTATGAAGAACTAACTATGTAAATGCCGGCGTTTTCAGTACGGACCTAGAATGATCAGATAGCATCCGCAGAACTAAAGAACGGTGAAGAAGGAATCAACGATAGATAAAAGGAGATGGATGATAAGAAAAATCTTAGGAAGAGTCTTAGTACGACACACGAGCACATCCACCAGGAAGAAGGTTCAAGGTTTTCTCTCTACAACAGGCCTACATCCCTCCCACAATTCCTTGAGAAATCATAATATTTGGCAGTAATGTCGTGCTTCTATACAAAACGTACTGATCGACGACCTTTCATTTACTAACTTAGATTATGCTTTAACAAGAGCTTTTCCTCCAAGAATTAATCACATATCCGAGAACAGATGCGCAGTCATTCCTAAAGTAATGATCTCGCCCGACCGTGGAATCGTTTAATTTCTGGAAATATAAACTAAAATATTTAAACCGCTTGGCCAGCTCCTGTGTCTTAGACGGGTGCCAGTAAGTGCTCGTTTTTTAAAAATAAGATGTCTACTAAATTTTTTACGAAAAATAATCCGGTAGACTATCAGTCTGGCAGTACAGCATATAAATGTTGAGTTGTAAGTTATTTCCAATGATAATAAATCTTGGAATTTTTAAAATATAATTTAATAAAATCTACTCGCCCTATATACTTAAATATAATTACTAATCAACAGCCTCGTAATCAACCGAATTGATAATAAAACAATAAGTGGAAACAGGTCGAGTGCTTTACAATTATTTTGCTAATAAAATAATCAAAGTCTCATTATCATTAGTAATATTTGTGATAATTAGCAGTAAATGTCATTATATGAATGTTACCACTTATCGCACGTCAAAAAGATTTTATAATTGAAAAATAAATTTCATTAAGTACTTTTAATTCTGCCTCTGTTTCCAACGTTAAAAATATAGGTTTATTAAAATTTATTTTGTTTAAAAATTAAAATTACAGATTTTTACTTTTAATTAAGAATTAGTATTACTATCATCATTTTACCAATCACAAAACCTCTATTATCTAGGTCTTTATAATTTTTTTTTACTCGTTGTGGTTTTTAATCGCATATAAGAGGTAAAAAAACCGTTGTATTAAAAATTCTATCGACTTAAATCTTATATCAGATTGATTTTAAATAAACTTTTGTACATTTGGACAAAAATTTATGTTTTTATATTGCTTATTCTATTTATTAAATGAAGGAATAGTCAGCAATTAGCTAAACGGACTGCACCGCGGCCTATAGGGCTTCGAGAACATTGCGGCGTTCCAACTCATAGAGGACAGAACTCCAACAAAAGAAAGGAATTGCTGGCTCTATGTCAATAAAAATAGCCATAACATATTTTTAGTCAGCGCTTTTCCACATCAGCAAGAGCATTTAAGATGCAATCCTCGGTGCCAACCTCTTGCATGAAGCCATATTGGCCTCGATTTTGAATAAAATCGAATTGAATAGTTCATATCGATATTTTCCCAGAGCCGTTTCACAAACAGCCTTCTCAGCAGCTTACCGATAACCTTCCAACTACTCGGAAAGCAACCCCAGCTAAGGCACCCCGAGAACAGTCTTCAAAGCGGTTCTCTTATGACAGCCAAAAGATGGTGAAAAATACCCGAGTAAAAGTTGGACGATACCCGGTACCTTTCTCAGAATCATTCGAGAAATCACTCGGTCTATATCAATGGGATCACATATGGGAGCACGTACGGCAGGGAATGGTATCTCACCCGCCCTGACGCCGACTTCTGCTTCATTCTCTGAAGAATCTGGGAACAGAGTATCCAGGAAGAGTATCCTAACAAAGTATCCTTACCAGAGTATCCTGATAAGTTGCCACAGTTGTTAAAGTGTGGTTTCGACCACCAATCCGCATTGAACACTGGACAACACGTGCAATGGCTTTGGCCGGTAACATGATTTGGCAAATTGCCTGCGCTGCAACTCACGGATGAAGTCTTGCCATAACTTGAGTCTGGCTTTCTTGATGCCATGAACGCATTCGTTTCGGACCCACAGGTAATCAGCGCGCACGTCATCGACGATAATCCCCGTTAGGGGGCGACGCTGATACTTCCTCCTCGTGTCTCTAACTCTTGTGCGCAGCACGCTAAGGTCAGAGGATCACCACTTTTTCCCGAGTCTGCCTGTGAATAACAGATGGTCCCTCGGAAGCGGAGGTCATGATGGCTCCGGGAACTGTTAGTTCAGCGGACAAGTCACCGCACAGAGATCCGTCCATTGGCTAGGCCACCGTAGGACCCTGTCGCAACCACTCTCGATAGCCTGGCCGAATTTTTCATCCATCAATTTCACCTCCTCCCTTTGCTCCTTGCGCCATTCCAACCCCTGAAGTGCAGCTGCACACTCGCGCCGCAGCCTGTCCTGATCCAGGCCCCTTAAGTTATAGCGACCTGAATCTAGAACTCTTAGTCCCCCTCCGTAAGCAATATAATATCATATTAAAATATGATATTTATCATGTTGCAATAGCTGAGCGATCATAGGTTTGTAACCTATGTTATAAGTCTATGATTGCTCACACTGACCTCGGGCCAGACAGTCTAACTACTTGTAAATCTAAGCTGGTCACCCGTCACCTAGGTGATGTCGATGTAACTTTCTCCTAGTTCGCAAGAGAAATTTGGCGGTTGTTCTGCGTCGTTAATGAAGTAGAGGTTTTTGGCTTCTACGAACTGTTCGAGACCAGTGCCTCTGGGGTCTGTAAGTCGTGAACCCCAGGCGCATCATCCTTTTACTAAAAGGGTTTCTTTTAGCCCCTTTCTGGATTCCCAGGTCTGCTAAAATAGTTCAAGGTCAAAGGTCAAATTTTTTATTTTTTTTTATTTTTCTCGTAAACGGTAAGTTGTATCAATAAGACAGATCAGACAAAAATTGTAGATCATAAAATTATCTAAAAAAATTGTCCTTTTAATTTTTTCTCTAAGAATCACCATTTCTGAGATATCACGATTCGAAAAGTTAAAGGAGTTACATTACATATAATATGTACGCATATGCCATGTATATACATCATGGGACATTTAATATAAGTAAAAATACTCATTTGTGCCTCTTATAACTTAGTCCCTTATTGAGTTTACCCGCATAATCCTGAATAACATCTGTCTACTCCATTGTTCGGATGGCGACGCTCATATACCTGCTTTTTTTTCGAGCGGCCTAAATGAAATACTTTTAGTGTTGAACTTTCTTTTGGAGTGAATACACGTATTTATTGCTAGTATTTCTTATTACAGTTTGTGCCGGTTAATATTTTTAAAAATGTCACAATTTTCTTTATTTGCAATAAACTTTTGACTGAAGGTGAAACTGTTACTATAAGTCGTGGAATGAAAACTTTGCTCGATTAAAGTATTGAGAGAAATGATGGGTTTGTTGATTATCTGAGAAACGAAAAGTCTGTAACAGTTCATGTTCAATGCCGAAAATTATACACTCGAAAAAATTCAATTCCTTCACTTAAAAGACAGCATGAGAATGAACAAGGCAGTACATTGAAAATTAGTCCACCTCGTACCAGAGCACGAGTAAGTAAATCCGATTTTTGTTTTAAGAAATGTTGCTTATTTTGCGGCGATGAAGCGAATGAAGAGGTTGAGAAGAAAAGAGCGCAGAATGTTCGGAGAAAAATTTTTAAAGTTGCTACACTTTCATTCAAAGAAACTATTTTGAAAGAAGCTCGGGCTCGTTCTGATGACGTAGCAAAAGCTGTTGCAGCACGCATTGATTTCGAATACGTTTTAGATGCTGGTGAGGCTAAGTAACATGACAATTGTTATAAATACTTCTTGAGACCCACCACTGGGGGTAAAATTGGCTGTCCTCAAGATGAATCTGCGAATTCAGCCATGGAGGAAATATTTAAATTTGTAGAATAGCGATGATTGCCAGTTTAAATTGAATGAACTAAAGAATATTTGTAAAAATCCAGCTTTAGATAACAGAACTATAAAAATACGATTGAAGTTGAAGTACGGTGCAAGAATTATTATTACTGAAAAACCGGGAAAACTGACATTTATTTGTTTAAGTCAGCTATTTACAATTGCTTTCAGTCAACGCTGAAATTGATAATGCAAACGCTACTTATATTATCGATGGAGGATATCTATTATACCGCGTTGTGTGGTATCGAGAGGAAACCTTCAACGTTATTTTAGAAAAATACATTCAGTATGCATGCAGACACTATGGTCATAGAGTGATAGTAGTATTTGATGGCTATAGTGAATCTACAAAAAACGTTAAAGCTGCAGAACAAAGTCGTCGGACTACAAAAACATCCTCATGTTCCAATATCATCTTTGTTCAATATATGACTGCTCCAGCAAACCAACAACAATTTCTCGCAAACATTCATAATAAATCTCGTTTCATTTCAATGTTAATTAACAAATTAACCACTGAAAATATTGTAGTGAAGCAAGCTGATAATGATGTTGATGTCCTCAAACAGCAATAGAACAATTCAATGCAACAAATATAACTATTGTGATTGGTGAAGATGTTGATTTATTAATGCTAGTCACTGCATAAACTCCAATTGATAAGATTATTTACTTTTTAAAACTTGGAAAGGCTCAACAGCGAACAGAAATATACTCTTCAACAAATTTATCTGCTTATCCAAAATGTCAAAACCATATTTTATTTTTACATGCGATAACCGGCTGCGATACTACATCAGCAATGTTCAGAAGGGGTAAAGCAGCAGTATTTAAATTGTTTGAAATAAAGAATTAATAGATTGCGCAAAAGTATTTAAAGAAATTGACTCTTCTCCTCAAACGATAATCACAGAAGGAATTCGCTTTCTCCTTGCTGTTTATTGAGCTCCAAAAAAAATTGATTGTATAGACAAGTATATGTTAAAGTTCTGTAAAAAATACACGGAACAATAAACAAGTAAAACTATCTTGTCTTCCTCAAACATCTGCTTCTGCTCATCAACACTTCTATCGAGTCTACTACCAAGTTCACGTACGGTTAGGCAATCAACTGAACCCAGGACTGGGGTTGGAAAACATAGTACTTTGGAACCGAATCCAACTTTACTCCCACCTGCTACGGAAAAACTCCTTAACACTATTTTTTGCAATTGCAAAAATGGTTGTAATGCTAAATGTGGCTGTAAAAAAGTAGGGTTACTTTGTTCACCAGAGTGAACTAATTGCCAAGGCCAGTCTTGCTCAAATGTTCAATTGGATACAGCAGACTAAGATTTATGTGATTTCAGTGAAGAGACAGCTGATTGATCTTCATTTAAACAATTTATAAACTTCCAGTCAGAAGAAGAAGAAGTCGAAGACATGAATGTAGAAGTCGAAATTGAAGAGTGTGAATCAGATTAAGATAAAGAAATCAATAATAAATATTAAAATCAATATCAATATCGCCAATCAGTATTAATAATCAATATGCAGTAAATAGGATATTATCCCATTAAACTCTGCCATAACCGATCGTGGAGTATGCCTACCGGGAAAACCACGTTAAAAAAAATGCGCCAAGTACACTACCTCACAGGTGGTGTGGAAATGGGTGCATATTATTTGCATGTAACTCCTTCAACTTTTAGAATCGCGATATCTCAGAAATGTTGATTCTTAGAGAAAAAAGTATAAAGACAATTTTTGTAGATAATTTTATCGTCTACAATTTTTATCTGACCTATTTTTTTGATAAAACTTACCGTTTACAAGGAAAATTTAAAAAAAACCAAAATTTTGATCTTCGACCTTGAATAACTTTTTTTTTTCAGACATGGGATCGATAGGGACTTTTAGTAGTTTATTTATAATGGTGTACCCAAAGTCTCCACCAAAATTCAGCTCTGTGAGAATTTTTGTTATTTGACCTCTAATTTTCGGGCTAATTTGACCCGACTAATATATATTTTATGTAAACTTTACACGTATTATGTTAATTACCGCGCGTATGTAAATTTAATTATTTTAAGTATAGAAATTTATTTAATTATTTTAAACATCGAAATAAGTAAATAATAATGATAGATACGTTTGTAACAGTAAGTACTGTAGAAGCGATCGATCTACAATTACGCCACACTATTAATCTAAACCAAAACACTCATGTACACAAAAAATAGATATGAATAAAAAGAAAAACGATAGTGTACTAGAAACATAACGGCGGAGATAGAGAGTCGAAATAATTGTAGCGTCAATCACGTCTTACAATGACACTTAACTTCTAGTTAATTTTAAAGAGGGTATCTAATCTTTATATAATGTAATATTACAAAATTTTTCTATTAAAAAAATATATATATTAAAATAAATATGTTATTATCGACTTCTGTTTGAAGATAATAATTTATAAAATTAAGTAGTGTTCTTTATTATTTTAATAAGAATACAATTTTAACCTGTTGAGATAAATATATTATTACAAGCTAATTGAATCATTTAATAAGCTAATTTAACTTGTTTGTGATTATGTTATTATTTTTATTCCTAGAAATTATTATCATTTGAATTATACAAATTAAAAAATAGGTACATAATAATTTTTATGTTAAAAGATTTTATTTTCAATTATTAACAAAACGCTAAAAATTGAATTATATTTAATGAGCGAGTCTAATTAAGTTAAAAGTATACGGACGAAACATATATATAGTACTTACATATATAAGGTAAAGCGCTTCAAAAAGAGAGGGAACTTTAATGTTTCATTGAAACTCTTTGTAGCAACACTGATCTGCATGTTTATTTGATAAAAAGAGAATTTGAAACGCTCATTGCTTGAAATTTATCATAATAATGAAACTTCGGATAATAATGATTTCGAAATTCTCGTGTTTTATAAAATGTATGTAAAGATCTTTTCTGTCGTTTATCTACATTCGGTTACAAATTATTTCTGAACATTACTGATTGAATTCCCATCGTACTAAGGAGTAGTAGAGAGTCATATAACTTACGGTGGAGTACCGGCTCGCAGAGGTGCCGGAAAATAATCGTTAATACGACTGAGATCAGATCGGTTTAATTCAAAAATAAATATTATCCTTAGTTTACAGATGAGAGAAGAATAACATATTTATTAAAATAGAAAAGGAAATTATGTCAGATGTAATATGAATAACAATAGTTTTTATCGCTCGCCTGATACTGATTGATGCGACCTTATAAGTCATCACACATCCATGTTTAATTTTTTAAAAAAACCAACATAAAAAAATAGAGAATCTTATAAAATTTATCTAATTACTTAGTTTTCAACTTAATTTCCAAACCATTTCCAAACATTTGCGTGAAAATATTTACACGCTTGAATTACATAAAAGAAAAAAAAGGAAAAATTACAAATACGATTAACCGTCTCCTTTTTTAAATAAGTAATATTTTGCCGTAAACTGATATTTTACCCTAATTCAGAACTGTTGTTTTTACAATAAAAATACGTCAAACGTTTTTCAATATTATTATACTTTTGACAAGTCGGGAAACAAGAAGCTTCACGATCCCCTCGTCGAATAACCGGCCAGCAACAGCTTCGGTAGATGTTGTCGATCTGCACAAACGTTTTGTTAAAAAAATTCTTATTGTTAAGAAAAAAATTCTTTCTTGTTAAAATTACAAGAAAAGTCAGATAGTTACGTACTATACGGAGGATGGTCCGATAACTTCTATGAACGTTTGCTGTTGTTGTTCCGTTTTGAATAACGCGAGAACGCGCCTGTTAAGGTGGGAGTAATTGTTTTAATGGCATTTCTCCCGCCACCACCCCATTCGGTCGCCGTAGAGCATAAGACCGAATGTCCGTGCCACGAAGGGCTACTGTGCCTCGAAGAACGTTTAAGCGACCATATTTCTAAAGCTCCTGGAGCTAAACTAATTGCGTGAACGGACTAAGCGTGGCGCACAACACCACTCGCTTACGTGTCCCGCTGTTCACTTGTCATATATTAAACTAATTGGGTAGGTACAGCCCGTCTATAATAAAAATATGACTTTGACCACTTTAAAAAGAAATTTCGTCAATAACATAAAATTAATTATAAGACTAGGGACAGCAAATCGCTACCGCGCCTAGGTCGCTGTATGCCAGCAAGTATCTGTACACCATTTTACTGCGCTTGGAAATTGGCCGATAACCAGCCATTGCCAGAGCAGTTTCCAACAGAAGCATGGTTGTAGTCTTTCCTTAATAAACTATTGATGCCGGTTGAACATAGCAATTGCATCAAGGAGCTCCCACACGGTCCGGCAATGCTGCTCTCGCCACATTGACCCGCCGCTGATGAGTGGCCAGTTTTCCCCCCGACCTCTAAGGTCCCCAGTGTGGCCCGAGCTCTAGCTCCCCCCCCCCCCAAGAGCGGGGCAGTCGAACATCATGTGTTAATTAGACTGGACTTCCCCGCAGACGCACAGCTCATGAGTTGCCAGGCGGAACCTGAACAGATATTGCATAAAATTGACATGGTCTCCCACAAATCACCTGGGCTCCCGTAGCCCTTAAAAACAATTTAGAGGCATACCATCCCTCCAAGTCCTGTATAAATCTATACAAGGACCTTCCCTTAGTAATGGAGTCCCACTGTCGTTGCCATGCCCATAGCGAGACCGTGAAGCCTCCTCCGCAGGCAGGAGATGGGCAACTGTACGAAATTTCGCTCCGGTGCATTGTGATCCCCGTTCCGCTCCGGTACAGGCCAGGCCCGAAACCGCATCCCAAATACCTCAGCTTTCCTGCTTCTTCACAATTTCCACATTGCTGCTCGAAGTTTCCCCACTAAATCGATTGGGAGAGCCTTTTCCAATACGGTAGTAGCCTCATAAGAGGTTGTTTTAAACACCCCAGTGCATACAATAAGGGCTCTGCGCTGGGCACTCCTCAAATTTTGAATAAGAGCTCGATTCCTATCCAACCTATGCGCCCAAACTGGCACCGTAACTGAGCATATTCTTGAAGAAACCTCGGTACGCCATGTACATTTGACGGCCCGACAGCCCAAGTCCTTAACGTGCGAGTAATCCCTTGGCGAACAGGCCTAGTCGAGGGGTTCTATGAGGCACATCATAACCGGTTTTAAGTTTTCGCAATATTTTTCCAGGCCGGCCTCCGTGGCCGAGTGGTAGCGTCTCGGTCTTTCATTCCGGAGGTCCCGGGTTCGAATCCCGGTCAGGCA
>JAAAKQ030156162.1:0-12835 GCA_010016005.3 Zanna intricata | reverse complement strand
ATGAAACGACTGGCACTGGATAGGGAATCTTGGAGAGCTGCATCAAACCAGTCAAATGACTGAAGACAAAAAAAATATATATATATATATTTAGGTGTGCAAGAGAAAGAGAGAGAGAGAAACATGAATTCACATGTTTAAATATTTGCATTTGTAAATGAAGAAAATTAACTAATTTTACTGATGATAGAAAATATGGGACTTGTGCAATAATTAAAATGAAGTAGGTGCTTTAAAGCAATTGTTATCTTCACTGTCATTTGCTGTTAAGAAAAAAAAAACAAAGGCTAAATAGTAATAATAAAGACAACAATATATTATGCATACACATAATAATTTTTAGTTTCCTAACTAGGAAATTCAGTTTGAAAAAGTTAGACATACATTCGTGTTTCAAAGTTTTTTATAGACTTATATGATTTGAATAAACAAAGAATATTTTGTTGACTCAGTATCACTGTAAAGAACTTAGTAGTTGTAAAGTAGAAGAAAAGTTAATTCTTACAAATTCAAAACATTTACAGATTGAAGAAATGTTCAAAACAGTAAATGCCGGTTACATGAAATCAAGCCTTCCATGAACTATTAAAAATTTGTAAGTCAAAAGGGTGTCCTACCCTGACCCTAGATATAACTTTCTCACACAACCATCTCAGATTGACAAATGCATTAAGGGATTAATATATGACAATACATCAATGTCATACCATGTTTCCAACACAGACAAGCTTCTTTCCATGTTAATTTTTTGTATATCTCACATAGTTGATGTGAAATATCTCGTATAGATGTTTTGTGAAAACTTGTAAAACTGCACCCTCCAATATGGCATTATGAAGCCTCATAGTAGGTTCATATCGTAGAATTTTTGGATGAAAATCCCAGAAGAAAGCAATTAATTAAACTTCTAAATTTATTACACTGCTTCTGGTAATGCCAGACTGCTTAAATTTTTGTTTGGTACACAGAAACCAGTTTGAAAGTGTTAAACATTTAATAACAGAAAAATATGAGATTATTTCTTCTTATAGAAAGTTTACAAGAACCTTGCACAATCAGAGCCAGTTCACCAAATTTTAATCAAACATGTAATTTATACTTAAGATATTAAATTAAGACTTTAATTTAAAACCCAAGCATATGGATAACTGTCTATTTCCATAAATGTGTTTATTTTTATTATACTTGTTTGAGAATACATGAAATAATTTCATCTTTAGAATTGCTCTGAATATCGTCTGTTGTTCATGAACAATCTCTTGTTTCCTGTTAGGAAACAGGAGAGAGAGAGAGAGATCTGTTTTTTAACAGGGTGATTTTGACTCTGTCATGGTTTTTTATTATTTTTTTACACGTCTACTACAACTGGACCTGTCGTTAGGCATCAGTCACATAGAGTGTCTTAGCAGCAGTGTTTGCCCCCTTCTGGAGCAGTCCCATCCGTCAGGATCTCCTTAGTCTCAACAACCTACACTTTTGGAATGGCAATGCATCCCTCCACTGAGAGCTACCTTTCCCATTCCAACCCCTTTTTTTTTTTTTTTGTTTTTTCTTTATACCTCCGAAACCACCATTAAGGTATATCTTCAGAGGATAAGATGAATGAATTGTAGCGTGTGTGAAAAATGCCATGCCTGATCGGGATTTGAACCCAGGACCTCCAGATAAAAGGCCGAGACCCTACCACTCGCACCACAGAGACCAGCTCCCTCCCTAACCTGTTAGTTTCAGGAGTGCATTTCACACACACTTCAGTTTTTGCATCCCCCACATACCTCGACGGTCTCTTGTGCCATCATTGGGAAGTTTCAACTCATCCACTCTTGCCTATGGAACCACAAGTCCACTAGATGAACCCTAGACATTACCATGCTTCGGTCCCAGGTGTTCAGTTTTTCTTCGTTTTTTTTTTTAAATATACTATCTGCCTCAGCTGTTGATACAGCAAACGCAACGCGCCTTTGTACAAGAAAAATTCATTCACTTGATGTGTTCGACCAGGTAGCACATGTATTTGTTGTTCACTAGGTCATTCAGCATGCATTAAGGCCAGGACATTTAAAATCACATTATAGTACACTACTTGATGCAATGCAAATAATACATATTAATTTCCCTAACTGACATACAATTTGTTCTGTAGGCATTACAGATTTTACACATTTACAATCAAAGTTATAAAACAGTACAAGCATAATGTTTTAGTACTGTTTCAATGTAGCAAATTAAAATAAATAAAACGAAAAGAACATCACACAAATACTTTGTACTAACTTCAGGTATACTGGTGTCCCTGATCATGGCATGTCAATATGAGCATTCATACCCATTGGCTAATGATCTCTCTGAACTTCCTCCTTAGTCTTCAGGATGCTTGCAATCGTCTTTTCCACTGATTCCCATTCCCAACATCCCCAAAGTATAATAGTGCACCAAGTGTTGCCTTCTGACATCCTCCCACCTGTAGTATGCATAGAATGTGTGCTCAGGGGAGTCGTTCGGCCGCAGTAGACGCACCGCAGGTTAAGTCCTCTTCTTAAACTGGTGAAGGTACGTCCCAAAGTTGCCATCGCTGGAGAGAAACTGGATAAGATAGTAATCCACCTCCGAATCCACAGTTCTTGTCAGGGGATAAGTCACCTTTTCCACTCTCTTTTAGTCCTATCCCATTCTGCCTGCTAGAGCTGGGTGGTTCACCCTATAGTCTCTGACTTCATCATACCATCATGGGTGTTCTTTACTTGGTTCGCTCAAATAAGAATCGGTGGGACTGTAGCAATGACTTCCCTGGAGATAGTCCGGCAAGCTGATGTTATTCGAATGGCTGCTCGCCGTTGCAAAGACAGAAGCATCCTAGCTTCCTTTTTCATTTGAACGCCTCTATCCACACTGGTACTGCATACAATACCATAGAGGAAGCCAGAGAGAGAAATATCATACTCTTGCTCACCCAGGAACCCTCTGGGTTCTCTATCAGTCTGTTAAAAACTTCTATTGCAGATTCATCGGCATTCATGACCGCCACTTGTCATGGTTTAGGTTCCATTATTTCATAAAAAATATGTAAGGTTGGATCACTTGACTAATCAAATATAATTCAAAATTTATTACGTCATTAGTCGCTACTATATTATTTTTAGGTATATTAATATACTTATGCCACGTTAACAATACACAATTATGCGACTAAAAATTGTAAACATAATCACCAACCAACACCAGGTGACAGAACAGATTTCATATAGAGAGGTAACTGACAGTATAAACAGATGACAGCACATGAAAGGAATGTGTATTAATATTCCTACTATGTCACTATAATGTTCATAACCAATCATCAATGGTCACTGTATATGTACAAATAGTGTATTAAGGTTGCGACTTAGGAATCATCATGAATCCTCATGGCCTTCTCACTTATGTCAAGAAACATGGGTAATAATTTTGTTGATTGATTGAGTTTTGTTAATCCTGAACAAACAAAAATTTTTTTCCTCTGTAAAATAATAGTATAGATATATAATTGTTATAAATCAGAGCATCCAGTGTAAACATACATCATCATGTATAATCGTATACTGCAAACAAATGTTACTAATAATGTTTACATTTAACTCTTGATCTGAATGTTAGTAAAATTAACATCAGCTTTGTTGAATTCTGAACATGGTTTTACAAATAAAGTAATAAGTTTATTAATTGGTGAGCAATAAACTAAAAACAGACAGCATATCATTTTTTGGTATGATAAAAATTTGGAAGTTAAGCTTCTGTGGGTGAAATAAAAATAAAATTAATTTATTTTGCAATTTCATTCATCATTATATAGTAAAATTTTTAGAACCTAAGTATGATTTAATAGAAGTTTTTTTTGTAGAAGACATATCGTGAATTTTATAGGTGGATGAGTGAAGAAGGTTTTTTTAAGAGCGGTTTCTCTGTCACAGTCATGGGATGTTCAGTAGGTCAGGGCTCGCTTCGCTCATCCTTCCATCTAGCGTGAGAGCACTGCTCCCTAAACCCCCTTGTGTTCATTAAACTCATGTTTGTGGGATTAATAATGATAAATAGAAATTAAAGCCTGTTTAATTTATTAAAACTATCAGTATATTGTAATTTCCGCAGAGCAACAGTTAGGTCAGTACAGAGAAAACTAATTTGTTTTTAAATTTTTCATCATGACTTTGATCAATGAAATACATTATGTGAGTTACAAACATACATTACCAAATCATAAAGACTAATTCAATAGCAAAATACAGAATTTTTGTTTTATCAAGGTTCTTTCTATTTACAATCAATGCTTGCAAATAAAAAAAAAAAACTACAAGTAAATGGGATAACCATACAATTGATGTTAAAAGAGACAGTTTCCATTGAAACTACTCAAAAAAACAATTTAATGTGCAAGAGGAATATGAAATATAAAACTGACATTAAAGATAAATAAATTTGTAGAGACATACAATAAAAGATATTAAGTAAATTTGAAAGTAAGACGAGCAGAAAAATGATGTCATATGTTGTACCCTGGGTCCAAAACATGCTGCTGTTTTAACCAGTGAACCTCATGTAGACCAATGGAGTATCTCATTGTTATCCAACAAGTTCATAGCAACGTAGTTAGTTCATTAGTGCCTATTCATGGTTGAACAACATAAATGAACCATGGCGCATCTGTTGTATTTCAGAGTAGTTTGTTTTGGAACCACAGAATAATTTCGATGTTGCTCTTTCTTCTCATTCCCGTTAGTTGAATACCATAAATCCGGGTTGGTTTTAAAATTACGTTGTAGAGTAGATTTTTGAAGTGAAAACTTTTTTGGCGCGTTGTACCGGGTATTTTGGTGTTAGACTTTTGCATGGAGAAAAGAATATCTGACTCGTAATCAAAAATCGTCACGAGACGCTACGGATATATATATATATATATATATAGGAGAGAAAAACATGGAGCAAGAATTTATACATACTCGTATATGCGTATAATATATATACAGAATGAGTGCTGGGAGAAAAAACGTCGGTGATTCCCAATATACTTTTATTCCTTTCTCACTCTCTCTCTCCCTTGATTCCACTTCTCTTTATTTTTACCGCCATTTTTCTCTCTGTATACTAGGGCTGATATACGTACACATTAATACAGTGTATTAAGACTGTTGTAGTTATCCGTTGAACGACGTTGCTTTGTAGATATGATTATGTAAACCTGTATGTATTAAAGTGTTTGTTAAGTTGTTTATATAAAATTAATTTTAAAATAATTGTTTAAATTCAGTCTAAAAATATTTGTGAAGAATAAAAAAAAAAAACTGAGTACATTAAAAATATTAATTAAAAAAATGTATATGTACACTCGCATACACATTAATAATTTGACTTATAATTTTAATATACTTTATTTAATCTATAATTTTAATAAATATGTATGTATATATATATATATATATATATATATATATATTTTATTTATTGTTTAAATCATAAAATATTTTCTAACATTTATTTAATAAAGAAAACCAATTTAATTTATTATCAAATTATTTAATTAACCATTACACTATATTATAATAGATTTCTTAAGTAGTGTATTAAGTCCTTTTATATGAATGATCACATACATTAGAATCAGCTACAGAATCAAATATAATTATTAACCAATGATCGGTACACTTTGTTTTAATTTTCACTTCTGTTTAAACTGTGGCTTTCTTCCATTGAAGACGGATCGTTGTACAAATGGACCGAAAGGCATGTGTTTCTTTTCATTATAAATGTGACATGACTGGATTTCGATGGATTAATTTTAATTTTCTCCATAGTCCACCATTGATAAATACTGTTCAAGTTCAACTGAAATTTATTTGAAGCTACGGATGGATATTGTTAACTGCTAGGATTGGCGTGCAGTGTTAGAATAGTTTCTGTTTTATCTGTAAATAATTCACCATTTTCTATTAAGTAGTAGGTAAGTAATTTGCTTATACTTTTAACTATACATTATTGTTATTTCTACATAGATTTTTTTTAGACGCCAAATAAAATCCACCTACTGTTCCAACTATAAATAAAAAAATAATCAGAAAAACAAAAAATATTTATTCTATAATAAAAATAATACTTAAAAGTTTGTATTTATAGGTTGGAAAATTTTCGGGTACAGAGCTTTTATAATATTTAGGAAACTAATAAGACAAACTGATACAAATTCAGTCATATTTCCGTTTCTTAATTTTAGTTTTAAAAGAATTTTCTTTCAAAATGAAATGAAAAAGCTTTTAGAAATCATGTCGAGCCGGTTTTGTATACTCAAGAGTCTTGCTACCAATTTTTCTGTAACTAGCGATTCCGAATTTAATGATGAATTGCAAGAAATTAATGAAATTGACTTTGCTGCTATAAATGAACAATTTTTTTTATTGAAGAAAATAACAGCCTTATCAGACTTCATTTTACAGGAATATCGATTTTTCTGAATTTCGGTGGAGAAAAACAGATTGTCGAGTTACACCTCCAGCAGTTACCTGTGAGTGGTCAAACATCACTTTTAAAAGAAATATACTCCAATAAATTACCTCCTGTAAAACTGTTTCAGCATTTTATTTCTGTTTATATCATAGACTAATAGTTTAATCAGACAAATCTATCAATAAAGAGGAAATTAAACTGTTTATTGGTGCAAATATTTTAATGGGGCTAAAGCAGTTTCCCAGCCATAGTGATTACTGCCCTTCATCTTCAGACTTTCACAATATCTACATTAGCAAGACCATGAGCATCTACTGCTTTGGCTGGCTGCTTTTTTATTTACATGTTGATGATAATATTAATGCACCTGAAACAGGTCACCCAATTTATGACAAATTGTCTAAATTAAGGCTATTTATTTCTTCACTTTCTGCCAACTTCAAAATGCTTTGTAATACCTCTGAAATAATGTTTATTGATGAATTTATAGTCTGATTTAATTGGAGATCATCCTTCAAAGCATTTGCCTATAAAATCTATAAAGATAGAGGATAAATTATGGGTTTAGAAATTTAGTTTTGAAATAGATGAAAGGGATAGAATGTGTCCAATATCTAATAAATTCTACTGTTGTAAATGCATTAGTTTTCTACAAAAGAATGTCTCTAAACAAAATATCTATGAAGGCCTTAAGAAGGGTTCCAAGAGGTTTGATGATAACTGCTGTTGTAGGTAGGAAAAACTCAAATATTGAAAACAGAAACAAAGTCTTAGAAAAAATGCTTCATAATTATAATAAATGTTTTAATTTATATTATAGCTCTTTCTGGATGTTGTACTTATTTAATATTAACATGTCAGCCATGTCGTTTTTGTTGGAGTTATCAACAAAAAGTTCTATATTGGTGAGCTTTATAACTTGGTGCAAGAGTTGGGAGCAGCCTTGTACACTTGACAGTGATTTAACTTAAGTAAAAAGTCTAAAATAGTAATCACACTTTAATATATATATATATTTGTGTAATGAAATGTAAATGAAAACTACATAATAAAAATTCATAATAAAATAATGAGAGATAAGATTTAATGTTTGCACTAGCCAAATATTTTGTTATAAGTTTGTATAAATTTCAGAATTTTTCATAGCCTCTGCTGATACAAATTACAAGGGATAATTTAGGTCCTAACAACTGTCCTAACTGAATGTTTGAAAGTTCTAGAACTTTCAAACATTCCTGAATAAAATTTGTGTACAAAACTAGTAACATTAACAAAATTTTGATTGTTTTATAGAATTGGTTAAAGATAACCCAAAAATTAGCTTTATTATTGTAGTACATAAAGTAAAATTGTTAATTATATTCACTGGGTAGTACTTATCACTCGCTGATACTTTGTATAGTCACTGACCTCTACGTCTGTTATTGTTGTAAGTGAATGTAGTCATTGTCATACTAGAATTTTTAGCAATTAGCTCAAAGTAGTATACATAATATGATTAATGACGTGTATTTTCAATAAAATATCTCTGTTTTATATGATGGCCAACTATTTTTATTTTGCAATCATATGAATCAGTGTATGTGGCTATTTTATATTCAGTGCATCCAGAAATAAAGTACAAAAATTATATTTTTAAATCTAATCACACATTATCTTTAAACAGTTATACAGTAAAATTATTAAAAAAAAAGACATTAAAAAAGTGTTTTAACATGTTTTCCACTAATATCAAAATATAAGGGAATAAATTATTGGTAATGGAATAAATAAACATGTATCTGAATGTCCTCTTTATAAGACTGCTGCTATGATGAACTCAAATGTGACATAATTCTCTTGATATTGTCATGATTCTCATAGTGCTTCTGACAAGAAACGCTTCCAAATTCAGCAATAAATAAAAGTCACATCAAATTAAACTGTCAAACCCAGCCGCTTAATATTCTGTCATTTCAATTATATTAAATCTCGCTAATCTACTGATTAAACTCTGCTAATTGAACTTTTTTTCTTTTAAAAGAATGAATTAAATGTAATCGAAAAGCTTTTCATTAATTAATATTTATTACTTTGTGGTTGAAATTATATTGAATATATTTTAGTAGCAATCAAGATTGTGAAATTCAATTTTATTGATTTTAATTATACCACTTAAAAAATTTGAAATTTCTAAAATGTCTATTTTCTAAAATTTATTGCAGTGAATCTGTTAACAAGTTTCCATTAAAAAAGAAACTTTTGTGTTATGCTGATGACCAATTCTGAGGACAGATTTCATGATCACTATCTCAGACTTGGGATGCAGTATAGTCTTATATTAGTAATTAGTAATTCATTTAAAATTTCCATTCCATTACCTCCATGCAGGTAGTGTCTACAAAAATAGACTCATTACGTAGACAAAATTGACAGAAATTACTTGCGTGGTTGTTCACTGTGGTGACCATATATGGTTTTTG
Organism: Zanna intricata; assembly: GCA_010016005.3. NCBI lineage: Eukaryota > Metazoa > Arthropoda > Insecta > Hemiptera > Fulgoridae > Zanna > Zanna intricata. Next base: position 3,902 of record JAAAKQ030156162.1, on the reverse strand, counting down.
CTAAAGGCCTTGATTTTATTTATTAACCCTTCCCACTGTCCAATTAAACATAGAATGTTAAAATTGCTTTTTTATTTAGGCTAATTCCTAATTCAAGTTAAAATTGTAAATTTAATAACTAATAGATAAAATTAATGAAAGAAAAAATTTATTAGAAAGCTATGTAGACATCTGTATAATGAGAAATAGGACAATAGAGTTATTATCAGAAGTATAAAAATTGGTTAAATTATGAAATAAAAATACCATAGATTAGTCAAAATAGTTATCACCATACTTGTTCTTACATTAATATGAATAAAACAAATAAAATCATAGGAGTTTAAAATATAATAGGCTGAAGTAGATAATAGCTAAAGTATTTAATAATACTTTACAGTTGTAGTAGAAAAGAGTTCAAAAAAGTAAAAGTAGTAAAAAAGTTACTTGTATGTATGGATTTGGCGGGATTAACTTTTTATAATAACCTTCTTATACTTTAATTTATAAATTCTATATTTTTATTCCTTGTAATCTCTCCTTTCCAAACTTATTGTAGAGGTACAATAAATTTAAGATCTACAATAAATACAATTTATTGTAGATCTACTTTAATGAAAGAAACTTCTAATTTGCATTTCAAGGTTACTTTTACAGGCTGCAGTTAAACATGTTTTCATAAATCAGATTTAATGAACATGGAAAGAAACTGGCCAAGCTGAGTGGTATGCTTGTGTTAGAAACACAGTATAACCTACTATATCGACCTATAATTACCATTATAGTAAACTATTATTACTTTGTATTTTATTGCAGAGTATGGATGCAGTAATTGGTAGTTCATTTTTGGATGAAGATCCATTATCCTCCACTATTAAACAAGAAATCAAGCATGAAACTGAACAACAAGAATATTTGTTTGTACCTGTTTCCACAACTGATGAACTGACAATATCTAAACAAGTATGCTATTTTGTTTTGAAACTTAAGTAGATTAAGTTAAAAATGTGAAACCTATATATTTTAAGAATTCTCAGTTTTCTATTTGTCCCTAGATATTTTCATTTAATGTTAAGAGAATATTTTTATTTTTGAAATGCATTGGTGTGAACTACCATGAATCCTTGATCCATGGTGGTTTGTAAGTTACAACTTTATATCATTGTTTTTACTTATTGTGTGGCTTGTGATGAATGATTACTAAGATTCCAGCGGTAGAGTAGAAATGCTAATACACATTCCTTTCATGTGCTGTTGTCACTCTCAGTTACATCTGTATAAACATATTTTTGTCAGCTGGTGTTGATTAGTGATTAAGATTACTTTTACAATTTTTACACAGTGAAAGAAGTGTGTATTATTTACATGTCATAAGTATATTAATATAACTAAAAATAATAATATACTGTTTAATATAATGATATATTAATTACTGAATCATATTTGTAGCCAAGTTGTAAGGAAACTTTAGTTAATTTTTATGAAATAATGGAATGTTAACTGGGACTTAAGTCAAACTTATGCTATTAGGAAATAGAAAATTGTTCATGAACAACAACAACAATAGATAGATAATTATGAGTGATACTGAAGATGAAATAATTTGATATGTTTTCAAACTAGTTTTAATTTTTAAAAAATTAAACATTATTGATGTAGGCAGTTTTCCATTTGCTTGTGTTTTTAAATGGGAATTATATCTTAAGTATAAATTACATTTTCAATTAAATTTGGTCTACTGGTTCTGGTTGCTCAATTCTCTAGAAGATAAGTAGATAAGGTTCTTTTGCACTTTATATAAAGTGAGTGTATAAAAAATGGCTTTCACAGTGGGCTGTGAAACAGACAAAATATTTGTATTGTGCCATTACCAGAAGCAGAAATTCATGAAATTACTTGTTATTTATTCTTTATTTTATTTATTTTTTTTTGTTGGAGAAATTCATGGAAGACTACTTTAATTTTATATAACTGGCACTGTCCTTTTTGACTATCGTTTCTCATCTGTGAACGTTTTGATTCTATAATAATTAAGGTTTCTTCTGTTTTACAATTTTACAACTATTAATTGCATTGATACTTGCACAGTATAATTATCCTTGTTTATTTAAAGCATATTAGTCTATATCATAAGTCAAAACTTTTCTTTTGAAAAAATTCTATCTTTTTTGGTAACAAACAACAATGGCCTATCACTATTGTTGCCTGCTTTTTAATTATTTTTTTTAGATTTAGAAATTCTATGGTCTCTCAGTTGTGCCATAAAACTTTGATTGTTTTATGGTGTTTGTTATAAACATAGATTATTCTTATTATAGTCATTTACATACATAACAGACACAGATTAATGCTTTGGATTGTGTTTTGATCCAGAACATGTCTTAAATTATCTGTGCATTACATTTAGCTTCAAGCTCTTAACTTCATCAAATGTTATTTTTACAGTTATATTTCATTAGCCATGCTAATTGTAAGTCCAACCATTACAGTAAATTGTTATTATATTACTTCATAATTTTTTGCAGAATATGGATGCACCAATTGATAGTTCATTTTTGGATGAAGATCCATTATCCTTCACTATTAAAAAAGAAATCAAGCAAGAAACAGAGCAAACAGAATATTTGTCTGTACCTGTTTCCACAACTGATGACGAAACAGCAATATCTACACATGTAAGCTATTTTCTCAAGTTAAGTTAAAAATGTAAAATCTGCTGATTGTAAGGATTATAAATATGTCTATTAGTGTAGATATTTTCAATTAATGTTTAGCATTCTTTTTAACACAAGATATTTTGATTAAAGTGTAAAAAAAATTATTAATAAATTATGTGGAAATAGAATTTCCCCTACACTTCAAAAAAACTTAAATAGATGAAACAGATTGCTCTTACCCTTTTACAGTATATAAACACTTTTTACAACAATATTTCACAAAGATGATCCAGTGAGCTGATACCTTATCCTATGCACAAAGCTGGCTGAAATATTTTGTATTATATATTCATATTCAATGTTGTTTACAAAGGTTGTAGTAAAACGTAGTAAAAAAAATTATCCTTTTTTTATGAAGCATATTCAGTTATGAAAAGCTTTATCATACTTATTGATAATTTCCATTGAAGTCACAGTTTCAAATAAGATTTATGTGTTTCTTTATATTTCCACCTGTATCTTTTAACAAACCAGTTAGATGGTGTCTAGATGCATACATTTTTCTATTGATCTGTTACTTTATGCCATTACTAGTAATATTCCTGTCAGGGCTGGATCATCGTTTAGACAAATTAGTCAAATGTCTAGGACCCAGTTTATTGAAAGGCCCATTCAAAATGGTAAAGTGGTAACATTGATACTGAAGAATTGGGGGAGGAATTGTTGCAATTTAAATTAATTTGCAACAGCCAAAATTTATTGTTGATATGCTGCAATTTATAAACAGTACAAAATAGTATCAACATTTTCAAATATAGAAATATTATTGCGAATATATTTAACTTTGCCTATATCAAATGCATTTGGTGAAAGTTCATTCGCAGTATTAAAACGTGTAAAAGATTATTTATGAAACTCATTGAGTCTTATGAAAATTAAACTGTTTAGCTGTTTTGTACTGTAAACAAAATGCTTTAGATAATATTAATTATGATGAAATAATTAATAATTTTGTAGTTTCAAACTAGAAAACAATAGTTTTAACTAAAGTTTATTTTCAGTTGTTTATCTATTTTTTTTTTTTTTAGATAGAAATAGCTGAAAGCAATGGAAAACTACAGCTGTATTTTTTCCAAGAAAATGTGGCTCTGCATTTTCAAAACCAATTTTCAGATTCAATGATGGAGCGCCTTCCTTGGTAAAAAATTCCGGAGGTAAAGTAGTCCCCCGTTCGGATCTCCGGGTGGGGACTACTAAGGAAGGGGT
>JAAAKQ030156151.1:0-12835 GCA_010016005.3 Zanna intricata | reverse complement strand
GTACATTAGTATAAACTACAAATATGTGATGAAAAATTAATATAAAAAGAAAAAAAAATTGTATGTAAACTTTGCATCTGGAGATACAAAGTCATAGAATCAGAAACTTATATCATTAGCGGGAGGAAAATTATAAGTAAATAAAAATGTTTTCGGGTCAACATAACCCGAACAGAACAGCAGGGTTAAGATTACACCTAAGATTTATTTTTTCAATATTTAAATTTCTTTGCTAATGAATAAATTTCAAAAAATATTATAAACATTTCTTTTGATGATATACAAATGTAGACTGCAAATTCAAAATATTTTTCCAGAAAAAATTGTCAATTACACTGATAGTATATTAAAAACTGTACAAATAAAGATAAAAAGTTTTGTTTTACAAACATTTTCATTTTCAGGTCAAGACAAGACAGGAGTAAAATTAAAAGGTACTAGAAAAATTTCCATACAGTTACAACATTTTACAAAAATTACTAATGGAAAATTTTCTTCATCATAACAGCCAAATTTATGATGTTCATATCTGTAATTAACAACGTCCTATCATCATAAGCATCTGAAATAAGTTACAACTCCTTCAAAATATAAAAAAAATATATATTAAGTGAAACATTAAAATACTTACATGAAATATTAAAAAACTGTCGAGCACTAGCAATAAGCTTCTTTCTATACAGACTGGAGAGATAAACAGTAACCTCAACTTCATAAGTACCAGGTTTTGAATAGCTAGCATTCCAATTTGATGAAGTAATGTAGCCTGCAGTCTATAAAATGTATAAAAGAAATAAATATTAAATAAAACTTTACCTGTAATTAATTACATTTTAAAAAATTGATTAAATGAAAATTAAACAAAAAAAAAAGAAAACGTATAAAGTGAGTGTTGTACATGAATACATAATAATAATAATATAACGCTGTAATTGCATTAAAATAATTCATGTTACATGATACATTATAATAACTCATATTATAAAGTTAAAAAATACTAATGTAGTGTTAATAAGTGCGTGCAAGCGCACACACCTAGGTAATGCATAAAAATCTCAAAGAACAAAATATTGAAAACTGCAGTTGAAAAAATAGTTCAGAACAGCCATATTGTTACACTGCCATACACAAATCTCAGTAAGAATATTTGTTAAAAAAAAAAAAAAAAAAATGAAAATAAAAAAAGTCTGTAGCTCAAAATTGCAAGATGTGTGAATCATTTTCAAACACATTGTTCCCATACAAGTTTATAGGTAAAAAAAAAGTTAAAAAATAATATTGTAATAAATAATTGATTACCTGTCCTTTGTTAGGTGGCATAGCATTATCTATCCAATGAAAAGTAAAGTATGAATCTGAGCTAACGTTCTGTCCAAAACGATCAAGAAGTTGTGCTTTAAAATTAACTGTGGCTCCTAAGACAACTGGTGCATCATTCGAAAGTTCTACAAATAAACACTTTACTGAAACAATGAAAAAAAAAAAAAAATTATAATCAAATAACAATCCCAGGTAGCTAAATATTATATAATCAATACAGCATACAGATAATTGCTTCTTTAAGAAATTAAAATTGTCACAGAAATAGAATTAACTACTATTAACTTATATCTTCCTAAACAACAATATCACACTACTGATAACCCACAATATTTTTTATAAAATGAAATTCTGTCATAAAACCAATATACTGGATATCTGAGAATTATCTGAACAACTTTGTTACTAAATAAATAATCTATTTATTATGATACAAAAACAGGTTGTACGAATTTAAAAACATTAAAACTGAAATTTATTTTACCTGAAATCAAAGACATTCAATGAGTGAGTAATTACTTATGATGATAAGTAATTTGCAAAATATCCAATTGGTAATCAATTTCATACCATGTTCATTGTAAAATACCCACATGTATGAGTTTGAATGCATTAATAATCTCTCTTTAAGGTCATCAATATTCATTCACAATCTCCTGTTTAGTAGACAAGCGCATAAACCAACTAAGCCACACGCCTTTAAAACCAACATAAAAAGTTTCAATCTTAAAAAAACTTAAAAATCTTTCAATCTTAAACTTAAAAAATTTCAATCACAATGATCATGAAGCAGACAACACCAAACATTAAATTTTGGGTATCTCCAATATGCCGAAGAATAATATGTGGGTTTTCAGATCCTCATATTCGAACGTTCAGAGTCTTCATTTTTCAAGACATGAAATGTAGCCTCGTCTGAGAACATAACTTTTTTATGTTAACAATCATCATTTTCACTCAAATCCCTTTCTAACAGTGTGATCCTATAGTGTAAAATTCTGTAATATTTGTAATTTATAAGGATACAACTTTATCACAAATGGTAAATCATGGAAAATTTAAGTCAGGAACTGACAAAATAGTTCTCCAAGCTGACTTCCCAGAGCTGCAAACAAGATAGACAAATGATCTCTATTTTTTCATCTGCATCCTTCTTGTGTTCAAGTGCTAGTTTCCTTAAATATATCATACCATAGATGATTACTTGTCTTAGAGGATGGCTCTAAATTGTAGTGAATTCTAAAATTCCATCAAACTTATGCTCTGATTTTGTTTCAATAAATCACTCTACGCAGCATGCTTTCATCTGTGGACTGGAACAAGACAACTGACATATGCGGTAGTATTCAATCACAGCGCTTTTATTTTACCTATTTAACTAAGCCAATCATTAATAGGACTATTATCTTTTTTTTCTAATATGACATCAAAGTTGATCAGATAATTTTTGGGTACCCAGTATAAAGTAGTTACTACTGGATGTCATGTGGTTAGTATTATGTAATAAATAAACTGTGTTTTGTTAAAGGTGATATGTTAATTAATAGGTGGTAATGAGTTAATTAAGGTGGTAATTAATAGTGCTGGAAATCTGGAGAAAGGGCAAGCCAAGAAAAAACAAACTAAAGAATGTTTTCTGTATGTATATTATATAAATATATATATTTATCTATTTATATATATATATATATATAGAGAGAGAGAGAGAGAGAGAGAGAGAGGTGATTTATTTACTACATAAATTCAATGCTTGGGCTTTTTATTTATTTATAAACAAAAACACATAAAATGTGCTTACACTTTGAACACTGAAACATAATATTTCATTGAAACACTGAACATAACATTAAGTCATCACTTTTTTTTTAGTCAATACTAATCATGGTTACAAATTGAGGCAATTTAAATTCTTTGCTAGGTTATGCACATTTCATTAACGTTTATGTAATGGCAGGTGAAAAATACCAGGAATTAAACAAAATATATTAATCTCCTCCCCCTGTAGTAACTATCTATTGAAGCTTGGGTAAAAATATGTCCATCATTAAATATCAATATGTATGATTAAATGTACATGTATAGTGACAGTCTTTCCTATTTTTTAATTAAAATAGTTTTTAAAGTTTATAATTCATCATACAATAATGTTAAAACATCACTTTGTAACCTAACTTAATACAAACTAATTAATTAAAAATGCATATTTATGCTAAGCAGAAAAACATAACATTTCTTTTCTTCTTTTTTTTATATCCTAAAAACCAAAACATCAGTTATAATATACCAGTACATTACAAAATATTAATAGCAGTACCTTTCTTAGACATACCAATATATAGTTAAGTGCAAAATATTCTTAACATTATATGTGTATTGTATGAATCAATTTGAATTGGGGTGTACAGACTTCTTTAAAGTAGTCCAAACGTTATATTACTATTTACTGAACTGTAATTGCTAGAGTTTAAACATGATTTTTATAAGTTTTTAATTATTGTTGAAATAATGTGAAATATATAAACATTATGTTATGTAGGCTGCTATTTTAATCAATGTTATATATATATATATATCAACATAACAATTTAAAAAGTATAAAATCTTTGTAAATACGTAAACACAAAACTCATGATGATTATAGTTAACCTTAAATACTTTAGTAGCTCAGAATACGATATACATTCTCTACCTTAGATAACAAATATATTTTAAACACAAGAAACAGCAAAATAAGTAGAAGTGGTTTATTTTCAACAACTACGGAAAATTAAGTGTTTTCATATGAATAAACTTCTCTTTTTTATAGATGAACATCACGGCAATCTCACTGCCAAATAGTAACATTTGTATAGAAATGCAACTTGGTAAGTAAACAGAAAGAATAAATATCAGAGAACCTTCTTTAGAACAACTACAACATTAACAATTTATAATTCTTTAGTAGGACTTCAAAACAGTTAAATAAATAGATGGAAATTTTATGAGATTAGTAACAATATTAGATAAGGTACCCGTCTTTCTATTAAAACGTAATAAAATATATACAAATTATATAATAATCAATTTAATTCTACTTACCTAAATTAAGGCATGAATAAATTACAAACAAAATCAGAACATTTTTCGCCATTATTATTAAATTACGATAAATCCATACAATCAAAACATTTACAGCAGCACCCCCAAATCTTCATGAATAAGTTGCTCTTTGTGATGTCAAAATCAGTTGGATGCAGTTCAGTGCCACAGCAATATCGTTACTTGATTCAAGGAACTAAATTCTGCTATATGTTTAATTGTGCATCACGTTTTCTTGAACTTTAATGTATCCAGTACATTATTGATGGAAATATTTTTTTAATCTTTTTTTCAGCACAGTTTTTTACACATAATCGGAGTTTATAAAATTTCATAGTACAAAAGAACAATAGATATGTCGCACATAATCTGATAACTTTCATCTGTTTGACTTAACCTGTACAGTGTACTAGTTTTAATTTTGATTACCTTAATATAGTTGACACAGTTTATTTTGATTCGTTTTGTATTAAAATGAATGTAATTGTTGAAGGTAACTAATATTTCAAAATAAAGTGACAAATGGATGAGTTGTATCCAGAACCGACTACTTTTGGAGATTGTGATTTTACGTCTTATTCGTATCTTATTTTATCAGTTGTGTTGTCAATATTTGGTTCTTTTATAACTATCGTAGCTTTAGGTGGTGCCGATGATTATATTTTTTCTCATTTAGGACATATGTGGTTAGTTGGCCCGTTATTTATATGTTCAGGGATGATGATGGGTATAAAAACTGTTCTTTATTTGAGAAGGAAAAGTGTTATTCAGATGTTATTACGTCAGCGAGCCCTTTTAAGGGTAATTATAATTTTTTTCACGTTATATTTTGGTGATTGAATTAAATCATGTGATTTGTGTGATATGACTTAGTTGTATTTGTTATTTTCATTAATATTTATTTCTGCTATTTAAGTAAGATGTGATGTGTTAATGAGCCCCAATATTTTATAGTTTTATTAATATTAGCATTTTTTTCTTGTTAAATACAATAAGTTTTCTGTTACACGCTGCTATAAGTGTAGAAAATATTAATGTAACCAATAGTATTCATGCCACTTGTTCGCCTGGTTGAAATATACATTGTTTTGTTTCGTAACGTTTTGTGATTTTTCATGAGAAAATGTTATGTAGTTTTTTTTTTTTTTTAATTATTGTTAATAACATTTTCTGTAGACTAGTAATTGTAGTTATCTATGTATACTGTGTTCTTAATTGCACAATTTATTATGTTATGATTAACATATAATATATATTGTAACCAGATTGTCACATTTTAATGCATACATGACCCATTAAATCCATTAAAATCTGTTTCCTTTAGAACAGCCTATATTTAGTTACATACTCATATCTTCGTTTTTGTTTTTATGCTTTTATCAAACATAAAAAACTGTCAGAAGAGCTCTACATAATGACGAATTATGTAAAAATATCATATCAGACTTCTGTAGTGTATTAATAAATAGTAAAAAAAAAAAAAAAAAAAACATAACCAAGCTAAATTCAAATCCCATAATAAAGTTTCAAAGAAAAATAGAACAGTTAATAAATAACAAAAGTACAATTATAAAAGGTTTTAAACAAACTTGTACTTCTTAATTACATGCCAAAAGTTCAATTCAACATTAATTATTCATACTGCTTCGGTATGATCTTTACTTCTTCATAAAAAAAAAATATGTTAAAAATGCTTCCTTTGTAATCGCTTAAAAAAAACACTAGCCAGTTTGATTAATTTAAACATACAATCACATTATTATTTTATAAAGTTTTCTATTTATGTCTGATTTTCCAATACAAATTCATGATTTTCAGCCAAAATTTCTTAATCTTTTGTGCTGATTTTTGTGTTTAGGAAGTTGAAGGACAGTCTGCCTATTCATCCATCATCCTCGCCCAATTCACACTGTTTTTTTTTTCAGTCGTTAGTGATATTCAGACTTAATCATTTTTTTTTATAAATATTTATTATTCAAAATGTTAAACATTCAGTTGTTTTGGTTGCCTTTTATGATGCAGAAAAATAAAGGTAAGAATCGCTAAACAAATGAGTGCTTCAAACTATAGAAAACATTCAGATGTCACTGTGTGGGTAGAAAGAAGCTCTTCCAATTGGACAAAGACTATTAAGATTCATCTTTCAGCTGTGGGTCCAGGTTCTTCAGTGTATAGTCAATTTTTCTGAAATTATTTGGAGAATATTTATATCTGACTATGTGGACCAACAGGTTGTTTATAACAGTGCCTCTTAGGTAAAATGGAGTTGGTTACTCTCTCAAGAATTCTGGTAGAGAAGTCTAATATTAATTGTGCTGTATCATAACTGTTAGTTGCTTCAAATGAGTATTCTATACTATTGTGATGGTTCTTTACAACATTAAGCTATGCGCTATAAATATTAGCTTGTAATAAACTGGATAGCATAAATTATTGATTTCCTCAGATAAATTATTATTTTCCTAGTATATTATATATTGTGTACAGCAAAAGACAGCATTATAAAAATTTAAAATACAATTTATAACAGTGTCAGTTAATTAATTGGTAGTTATTTTTACCTTGTAAAAATTTTTGGTGTATAGTTGACAAAATATATGTATAGTAAAGTAATGGCTGCGTAGTAGATCTGATGGGCACATTAATTATAATGCATGCCAAGCATCTAATCTACTGAACTTTGAAACCAGCTGCATTTTAATTTATAATGTATTTAATTATATAGAGACCTAATGGTCTACCAAAACTAGTTGTTTAATTAAAGAAACAGTGTAAACTCTTTTATTTACTCTTAAAATACTCTTTAAACTCTTTTATTTTCATTTCTTAAAGTATTCTTTCCTAAAACTAAAACTATTTAACTTAAAAATTTACATCACTTGTACTATTAATTTACTGTTCATAAAATCTACTTTTAGTAACTAAAATAATTTGATTAAAAAACATTTAAAAATCATAAAATTATCTTACTTTAAGTTAATTATTTAATTATATGAGCAGTGGCTTCTTGGCTATGGATGGGCAACCCCATTTTTTCCTCATAATAAGATTGTTTTCTCTTGCTCCGGTGGAAACAATTATTTTGAGCGTTGTTGCCAGTCCCACAATGTGATTGTAAGCCACTTTATGAAATATGGCGGTCACATATTAAAACATTATCATTTGTCTTGTGCAACTGCAATAAATATCTACAAAAGTTGCGAGATATATTTTAAGCGCAGGAATCATACATAGTTTGGATTTGGTGTATTCCATCCCCTCCAAGTCACATGTTTAACTATGCAAGTGAATAATTGTGCACATCATGTTATCTGTATGTCAAAGATATCCTTATTTTACATTATGGAGAGACTTATTATATTTTGTGTGTCTGTTATTTCTATTGAGGGTAATACATTTTCATTAAGTAGACAGAAATAATAAAATATGATTTCTGATTAATTAACAGGAAGAAAAATAAAATGTGGATAGAGTATAAATATCTTGAAGTGGTGTTGTTAACACCACTTGGTTAACACATCCCTGTGGTTAACACTATAACAACTGATCATTCATAATTTTTACTTAGTGAAATGATAATATGCATATAAGTATCAGTAAAATGAATATATACTGAGCATTAAATTTCCTGAATAAATGTTAAATTAATTCTGAATCATGTTTATATAATGAATAGCTTACATATTATTTTAATATTATAATAATACATATATGATTTATTTGTGTTGAGTAACATTAAATTGATTTCAATGTTTGGTTTGCCTAAAGGGATTACAAGAGATGGCTCATCAATCGCGTTCTCAATCAGGCCCATGTATAGTGCGTAATTCAAGCACATTGACATTACCTCCATCGTATGATCTCTTAATGGGTGCTGTTGGAGGATTAGGTGGACCGTCTGAAGCACCTCCTCCATCTTATGAAGAAGCTATGTTCCTTATTGATGAAAAATTAAAAACTGTTCTAGATTGTAATGCATCACATTCTCTCAGCAAGTATGTATTCACTTTTAATAATGAATAGTGATTAGAAATTATATTTACTCTTTGTAATGCTGTGGAGTTTAAACCTAGAAGTTTATCAGTTTGCTGTTTATTAATTTTTGTATGGCTATTAGAAAAAATTGGACAGAACCTGTGTAAAGAAATGTTTCTGAACACAGGTCAACTACTTTTATATAACGGAGGTTAACTTATCCCTCCAACAAAAAGCTTTTCTTTTATCTATATCATTTTTAATAAATTATTAATTTATTAAAATGTCTTCACATCAGTTGTTTTACAAATCATAATTTATTGTCAAGATTATAAGAACTAGGAGTCATTTAAAGAAAAAATTCTAGCCAAAATGAAAAAATTTTTAAATTAATGAATCTAAAAAATCTGATATGTATACTACATGACTTCCTTGTACAAGAATCCAAAATTATACGATTCTAAATTATGATTTTCAATTAACATTAAATAATCAGATGTTTCGCCAAGTCATAAAATTGCATTTCAGTCTGACTTTTTGTCGTATTTTTTTTTCTTTTTGTTATTGAATTATTATTTATTGTAAAAATTTGTTTACAATTTATGGGTTAATAATTATTAATAAATCAAATATATTTAAATTTAAAAAAAGAAGAAATTAAAAGATAAATTAAAAAAAAAGTTAAAAATAGAAAAAAGGAGATGAAATCTGATTCGAAGCGATGTGCCTTCTCTTGTTAGATAAAAATATTTCATTAATTAAAATTTTATTTGGCTATAACTCTGGAACCAATGAAAACAAGTACCATGTATCATATATCATTGGAAAACTCTCAATGAGGACTTATTACTGTAGTTAAGAAGAAGTCCAGAATCCAAATTTTTTTTTTTGGGATTTTGGGCTTCTTTGGACACTTTTGGTTTAGTTGATTGCCATCAGAAGGGAAGGTGCACAAATAGATGATATAAAAGTCCAAAATTTCAACATCCTGTAGCTAATCAGTTTGAGTTAGATGAGATACGTACAGATGTCATGCCAAAATGGATTCAGGGATGGTCAAAATGGATATTTCTGTTGCAATCTGAAATTTTTCGCGATATCACAATACCTCCTTTACTTCAAACAAGGAAGTAAAAAGAAAAAAGAAAAACTTAATTTCTGCACCCTTATTTAATGTAAAGAATAACATGTAGTAGAATGATTTATAAAACATTTAGATTTCTGAATTAGGGTTTACAAAGAAAAATAAATAAATAAATTGGAAGTGCTTGTTTTTATAAGTAAATAAATTTTTTTTTTTTTTTTTTTAATGAATCATTTCATATAATAATAGATAATAATTCAATAATAACCATAATATATATATATATATATATATATATGAATAAGTCATTAGTGAAATAAAATTTTTTTACTTTTGAAAATATGTATATGTAATGTAATAGCCATGTAAGGAAATCATGTGGTGTCCACATTCTATTTGGTGAAAAATCTAATTATTTAATATTAATTGAACATTATTATTTAGAATCTTATTATTTTTATTTATTCATTTTTTTCAATCTACTTTTTAATAAATATCGCTATAAAATTTAGTAACTTTTACTGTTTTTTTTTTTCATTTTATTGATAATTACATCATTATAATTTAAAAAACGTAGTATTAGATAGATATAAGACTTATATTTATTTAAAGAGTAATAAAGGGACTTTTATTCTAAACTAATATTTCAGGTAAGTTTGTTTAATTAATAATTGTACAAATATTTGATGTTAATAAAAATCAATATTTTAGCAATTGTGTAACTCCACTTTATTAAAAAATTGGAGGATCGTATCTCACTTTCAAATGACATAAGTTTAAATGAAGTACAGTAAAAAGTGTGCATTTGTAGTTGTAATTTGTGTATGTGTAATAGGTGTATAAGGAAATCATGTAGTGTCCACATCAAATTTTTGTCAATTATATTATTAAACAAAATAATTTCTTTAAAAAATATTTTTATAATAAGATTTATGTAAACGAAAAGCAATACTTTATACAAAAATCGCTCGTCAACACAAAAAAATCTTTCATAAACTCATTTCTTACAACTTCCATAAAATACTTCAGTTTCCTCGTTGTTTGAAGTTAGTATGAGTACTTACTTGATAGTAGACTGTGGAAAGTGTTCATTGAATGAGGTATCCTCTGGGGTTCAGGCCCTTTCTGGATCATTACCAAAGGTAAGGCATTTGTATGCCCTTGATGTGATGTAATAAAGACAGATTGCCTGGTGACTGTGTAATGAGCAATAAGTCATAATGCCTACTTAGTATAACTAAGCATTAATAAAACAAGGCCTGTGTTTTTTTTTAGGAATGCCCTTTTGTTATAAAAACAAAAGTGAATGGTACTTTACTAGTTCAATCAAATATAAACTGGATTTCTATTTTTACCATTTATTAGTACAGATTAAAAAATACAAAACTTATTTATTGCTTCTCTACGTAGTCTCCATGAAGTTTTACACATTTTCCCAATGTCTGGGACTTTTGAATTCCATCATAAAAGGGTCAAGGACTTATTACAAGCCAATTATGTTTAAACATCTTTTCTTTGCTGTTGCTGGGGAATCTATAATCTTCCATCACCTCTTTCAATAGGACAACAAAAAGAAATGTCAGGGGAATAAATCTGGACTGTGTGGAGAATGTTTTACCTTTCCTAATTTCGTATCTGTAATGGTCTGGCATTGTGAAGAGTTTATATCTCTGATTGGCTGAGGCATCTTTTGTTCCTGTGGTCAAGTTTCCTTTTGTTCAAGAGCAGGCAGTAGTACACAATATTCACAGTGCAATGTTTGTGAAGAAAACAGAATAATGGAGTGGTGGCATCTCAGTCTTTCATCTGGGAATCCCAGGTTCAAATCCTGGCAAGTCTGGCATGGCATTTTTGATGCAGTACAAAATTCCATTTCCATATTCCCACTTACAAGCTTCTGTGACAGATTATTTCATCAAGGAAAAAAAATTAACAAGCAATACACCTTTCCAGTCCCAAAAGAAGGTTAGAAGGACTTTTCCAGCTGATGAACATGTTTTCAGTTTTACAGGACAAGGTACTCAACTGCATAGTTGCAGATTTCATCTTGAAAGTGCAATGATGGACATGTTTCATCACATGTGACTGGCTACTTAATGCAAGAAATTATTCCCATCTTGTCAATATCAGTTTAGCAGCCTTTTGCAATTCCCTGTTAGGTCTGTTTCTGATTTTAGATCAGAAATCTTGGAACCTATTTTGGGCAAACTTTGTGGAACCAAACGGAATGGGCACTCTCATTAATGATACTCACTTCCAAAGCAGTTTCATCAATCACAAGGTACTGATTGTCTTCAATGATGTCACAGAATGATTGAATGTTATCATCTGTCACCTATTGAAGGCTTATTGTTCAAGGAGTCTCATTTTCTACATTTCATCTGTTCCTTTAAATTGTCTTGCCCAGGTGTAGACATGGATAGATGAAATGTCATATCCCCAAACTGAGTATGCAGTCTAGTCAAAATTTTGGAGGGTTTGACTCCTCATTTATGAAAACTTCATGAAAATATGTTGTGCAACAATAGTGAACCTCTTTCCTTCAAATGCCAAAGTGGCTGAACAGTCAATCCTTTCCACATCTCCATCATCAGTATCAATCCACCTCGGCCTGTTCATATTCACACAAAAAAATGTGAAGACAAAGGTTTGGCTAATATTTTGCTTACTCTTGTACATTAAATAAACTTAATGTATTATTTTTCACTTAGTTACTATTCACTGTAATACATTTTTCATATTATTTACTAGCTTTATTACTGTATTCAAAAATATTTCCCCACTTTTAATTTAAACCAGTTAATAAATCTGCCTTTCAGTTCCTCATAATTCTTAAACCTGTATCATGCAGATCATTGTTTTAAATGGAAAAAAAGGTAATGATCGCTAGATACAAGGTCAGGACCTACTATATGTTGAAAGATCCTCACAGCAAAGTCATTTTAATTTATTAACCATTGTTTGTTGCTTGTGTAGTAGAATGTTTTCATGCAGACATCTCATTGAGTCATATATTCTGACTATCTTTGGCACATTTATTCTGAATACCACATCAAAGTTTTTAAGAGTTTCATATCATGTATTGGCATTTACAGTACCACCTTGATTGAAAAACTCAATTAGCAGTAGTAACCCTTTCTGTTTTGAAATTCAATGGCCATAAGCTTCCTGATTAAATTTTCTTGCTTAAATTTCTTGAACTATGATGAATGTACATCATTTATTGTATCAAATATTAATATACATATACATACATTTATACATTTTGTACATGTACAATATCTGTACAACATTTTTTTTTTTTTTTTTTTGTCTTCAGTCATTTGACTAGTTTGATGCAGCTCTCCAAGATTCCCTATCCAGTGCCAGTCGTTTCAT
>JAAAKQ030156106.1:0-12836 GCA_010016005.3 Zanna intricata | reverse complement strand
ATCTAATCTATATAATACAAAATAAAACAAGACTTTACGATAAAACAGTAAATATATATATATATATATATATATATTATTATTAATAATAATGAAATTTAAATTTAAGATATACACAGATTAATAAAGTTAAGACAATTAAAACTTTTTTTATAAATATTAGCAAGCATAAATTTAATATATATTAACGTTAAGGGTAAATTTATAGTTTCCAGTTAAAATTAATCAACGTCAAACCTGTTAAACACAACAATAAAAATTCAACTACTAAAATGAACTGAAACAAAAAAATATATATATGAAATGTAAAGACAGCAAGAGAGAGAATACAACAATCATAATAATAGAACAAAGATATAAAAGAGAATGTGAAAATGTCTAGCCATCAAATTATACTATTATATATAATGCAATATAATATCACAGAGAACGCGGGAAGCAATAACGCAATCGCATTACAATTTCCACTTCTATTTCGTTCGGTTTATCAATACAGTATACACCACATATAACAGCAACATTAGTATTTTTTTTTTTTTTAATAACCAGTACTAAAATAAATAAATAAATATATTCAATACGAGCAATAATAGCAAAATTGCTAGGTAATAAAAATATTATCAAATAAATATTATCAAGTAAGCAGTCCGAACTGAATAAGGCAAAAAAAAAAACTGATTGCTTTGGAGGCTTGAATTGCACTCCATACTTAAAACATATAATACTGACTATATATATACAGATATGGTCTCACGTACCCCCCCCCCACACACACACATACTATATTGTTAAAACCGGTTTTAAGACGAGCAATGCGATATTACAGACCTGTTCGTACATCACTGTATATATATATATATATATATATATATATATATAAAAGTTTTAGCATAGGCTGTACTTGCCACAGTTTGTTTTATTATATTGTTATTTAGATCGCAAAATTTTTTTTAAAAAACTTTTAAGTAAGTAATTTATTCAACGCAAACGATTTTTTTTCAATATTTATTTAACAATATTTATTTTTAATCATATTTATTATTCAACTAATTTTTTGTTAATCAATTATTAAACCTATACACATAAATTCATCACGTGATTATTATGCATTAATAAATTTACTTAAATAAACATTTGAAATTACATAAAAATGGGGAAGAGAAACACAAGGAAAAAAAAAAGAAAAAAATATATATATAAAATGTATTATCAATTTAATGAAGACAAAAAACAATACACGCACAATGAACAATAAAATGTGTGATCTAAGAAAAAGCTAAAAAATTTTAAAAAAATAATCACTTCTCTGAAATAAAATTATTTTTTATTTAAATTAACTACAAAATAATATAATATGTGAATATATATATATAAAATATTATTATTAATGTATTGTAATAATTATTAGTACATAAAATCGAACAAAAAAATCAGTTCAACTGATAACACTTCGATCACTGTGAGAAGAAAATGGTATTGACGAATGTAATATCGTACAATCAGTTATAATTCAAGGTTACGCAATTAATAATAATAATAATAATGCTTATTAATTCAAATGCATAAAATAAATTAATTAATTAATATATTCTATATTTAGTTAAATTAAATTAATATTATAATGGAAATGTGCAAACCTACACAAGATATCACTACTCGTATAATATTTGTTAATAAATTTTTAAATTGGATAATTAGAACTGTTTATTATTGTAAAAAATAAAATTAAAACCGTGCAAAAATAAGTACTACATAAAAAAAAAAAAAAAGGTAAAAATTAAATATCGGACATTACTACGAGTAAAATACAACATCTAGATGACAATTGACCTTTAAAACATTTTAATATAAAGGTGTTTAGTTTCCACAATCTACACGGTGATACCAAGAAAATATTCAAAACGCAAATCATCTCACGGAATGTATTAACCCCAGCTGTGGTAAGTACAACCGGAATACGCTTGTTCCTTGACATGACCTATGCTCCTTTTTTTTTTCTGAAACACTGTGTCCTTCATAAGAAAAAAAAAAAGTTTATTTTTCCTTTATATGGAAACTTAATGAACACTATGTTTATAAAAAAAGAAATGTAAGTAAAATGTTTATTTCAACGATTTTTTATTACCTTGAAAGCTTTAAGCGTTGAAAAAAATCTTGCATATCGTCGAGATTTATAGTTTGATAAATAAATGCCAATCGATTATAAATACCACTAAAAATATTAACCGGACCTTTCAATAATTCAAAAATTAATAAGGTTTCTAAAATATGACAATCTACCACCTTTAAAATGTAAAGAAGAAAAATTTACTTAAAAAATATTTATATTACATTTATTTTAAATAATTAAAATAAATAACGAGTTACGATTAAAAAAAATAAAAATCCTATACGATAGAACTTGAGGGAAAGGTTGTAAAACAATACACATTTTTATTTTAAAAACAATTTTTCATTAAAATCGAAACAGTTACATAACAAAAATTGAATAAACAATAATAAGGAAAATTCAGTTAGAAAAAAAGATTGCAATTTATAATTTGACTACATCATTATACGTTTTGAAGGACACTGATTTCTTATTATTTCATAAATATATTTTCTTTTAATGTTAATTTTTTAATTAATTAAAAAAATTACAGGTATATTATCCCGTAAGAGATTAATGTAAATAAAAGAACCAATTATTTAATAATAAAACATTAAATTATATTATAATTTTAAAGAAATAAATGTTAAAATTATTTTTTGTACGAATAAACATGCATGTAACAAAAATAAAAGTATTACAATTCTACGTATTAATCTATAATACTGCTTACATACCGTATGTAAAAAGTTATAACTAAGTGATATTTATTTGTATATAATTAAGTAGATCACAACTTCATGCATATGTAACATAAGAAATATTATGTAGATCATATATTTACATTAAAAATGTATACAGATTAACATAATGCGCGAGTGGGCGCATGTGTAGATTTGCCATAAATTTATACATACCTAATAAATATTAGGTATAATTGTTCACGATTGACTTGATAAAAAAAAAAATAATAATATTAACTGTTTTGAGCATACACTGTAAGCAAAACAACAAAAGGGTTTTTTTTAACTTTCACTTTTGGGGTCATCTTCATCGAATGATCTTAAAAGCGATTTCAATAGTTTTTAAATAAGATGAGCCCAAGTTAAAGTACTGAAAATGTAAGATAAAAATAAAAAAATAATTCAGTACACCGTCAAAATAAAAGTTTGGTATTGTAAGATAGTTTTACAACTAAAATAGTTTTTAAAATTAAAAGATTTTCCTCAAATTTGTTAACAAATAAATTAAACACTAATTCGCTCAAGTCCGCTAGGGAAGACTTTTATTTTACATACTTTTCGGAACCCATTCCAAGAATTTATTTACTGTAGTGATTTTATTTTCAGATTAACGTCTTTTTGAGTCTCTACAACTCCCAACAGCTAAAAACTCCCATATGTGTTGGGAGTAAACCACGGAAACTTAACTGTACTGAAGGTAAGTTTATTACTACTAATAATAAAAATATTTTAAGACAAAATTTTTATCAAAACTAAATTTAAAAAATTGGTACTTTATTCTTAATTAAAAAACTAAAAACACTACAAAAATATTAATCCTTTGAGAAAGTTTTATGAGTATTAGTTGATTTTTTACAAGAAAAGGAGGACAAGAACGAAATGAATGAAAAGAAAATTAAATAAATTAGTTTAAAAGAAAGAAGAAAAAATAGAATTTATCATACGTAAAGAATCTTTGATCTATTATTAAAGCAACTTTACGTTAACGTTAAACAAGGGTAAAGAAAACAATGAGTTCTATACACCAGAAAAATTAAAATAACATCAATGCGTTTAACGATACTCTGTAGATAAAAGTAAAACAGTACGGAATTTATCATGTATTATAGATATGATACTATAACTATGAGAGAAACTATTAATAAAAACTTATTTTTATAAATTAGATAAGAGAATACTGACATCTTCCTCAAATCAAATTTATATTTAATTATATATATATAAAAAATGAGGAAAATTATGAGTTAATAAATTACATACGAACAATTATTGTAAAAACATTTACATCAACCGACATTGTTTTATTTCCAATTTCCTTTTTCTAAAATAAAAGGAAAACTTTTCTTAAACATGACAAACAAAACGTCTGCTTTAAAAAGATAACGAGAAAAAAGTATGAAAACTTTTAATTTTAGTACGAAAAATAAAATGTTTTTTTTTTTTTTTTTTTTTTTTTTTGGACAATCGTATATTTGTTTTAAAGTTAATCGCAAAGAAAAAATGAAAACTTTTTTTAACTACATTATTAAAAGCTTTTAAATTGTAACAAATAAATGAAACAAAAACTATTTGAATACTATTTGATTATGAAAAAAGATATTAAGTAATATACTACTAGCTCACTGGGCTGAACTAGTGGTTAACGTGACATCGCAAATCAGCTAATTTCGAAGTCGAGAGTTCTAAGGTTTAAATCCTAGTAAAGGTAGTTATTTTTATACGGGTTTGAATACTAGTTCGTGGATACCGGTGTTATTTGGTGGTTGGGTTTCAATTAACCACACTTCTCGGGAGTGGTCGACTTGAGATTGTACAAGACTACACTTCATTCTCATTCATATACATCATCCTCATTCATCATCTGAAGTAATACCATACGGTAGTTCCGGAGGCTAAACAGATAAAGAGAGAAGTAATATATTACACATAACGGGACGAATAAGGCGCTTATTTAAAAAATAAAAATTAATTAGCCAAATTAATAAACGTAGAACGCGGTTAAGAGATATATTCACGAACGAGTATTTCTAAAAATCAAAAGATAAATAAACGCTAATGAAATACGTCAATCCACTTATATAGAATTATGGAAAATTCAAGCGAGTTTATAATCGAAATTATCATAATAGATAAACCAAACAATTTATCCCCTTTTTTTCGAACAAATCTTATAACCTTAACCGACGGTTGAGAAGTGTAAGAGTAATTTATCAGTACATTAATATTTTCCATTAAATTAACCGGGAAAAAAAATTCATAAGTTTTTCGTTTAATTTAAAAAAAAAAAAAAATTATCACAGATTTTCGTTTAACAGCTCTAAAATTGGAACAATAATTTATTTTTATCGAAATCAAAAATGTTACGCTTCATTTAATAAATAGCGTATTCAAAATTCGATTTCGTTTAAAAAACATTTATAACAAGACTTTTTTTAGTTTATCGATCTTTACAGTTTATATACCGTATTTCAATTTCGAGATTTTTCTAAGCGAAAAATTAAACACAAATTTAAAAAAAAAAAACTAGTATTACTTATTCAAAACATAAATAGAGTCAATTTTTCTGCCGAAATTACAATCTTACAAACAAAAGGATTTAATCTAATCCTCCGAAATTTATAAGGGATCGTATAAATATATATTATTTATGATAAAAATAAACACTAGTTATTTATATATTCATTCGTACGAATATAAATTCTTATTAATAAATTGACATCGACTGTAATGCAATACATCAAACTTTCATTTTAAACAAAAACTTTCAATCATAATTTAAGTTATACCAAAAGAGATACTTGTAATATATTAGCAGTTAAGAATTGGGTAATGTGTAGAAGGGGAAATGGATGATGATGGTGTGTGTGTGTGTGTGAAAGTGAGGAAAAAACTAAAGAAAGAGGTTAAATTAATACATCCAACTACAAAAATAAACTAAAATAGATACCAAATACGCACCACACACGAATACACTGCTAACATTAATATTTCTATATTATTAACAATGTTATAATGCAATTGGGAAGTTTAAAAATTACAAAATATTTATACTAAACTAAAAATAATGATAGGCGTAGTCTCATTTGAATTTGAAATCTATAGTTTTGTTTTTTAGAGAGTGATATACTACAGCACGATACCGAAGTGTGAATATAAATGAATGAATGTATAAATCTCATATGGCAAATGCGCTCCAATTACAGGAAAAAAAAATAATAACAAAATAAAGAATTAAAGTTTAACAAAAAAAAGAAAAAACTTAGTAATAAACCTAAAATATGCTTTAACACTCAAACCCAAAATATATATAACTTAAATCGCGTGTAAAGTAACAACTGTTTTTTTTTTTTTAACGTATGAACAACAAACATGAAAATAAACGAACGAAGAAAATTCATTTTAAAAAAAATTATGTGATTTTCTCGTTGACATGAATTCATTACTTGTTAAGTATATATTCATATATATATATATATATATATATATATATATGTATGAATATATATTCACATCGCCTTTCCTACAAAATTTTATATGTACCAGAGAATTATTCACAACATTTTATCAATCAATAATCTACTTTACCTCCATCAATAACTAACAATTTAAAAAGTTTTTTTTTTTTTAAAGATGTTAGCATACTATAAATAAATTTTTTTAAATATTCAGGGAAAACAAAAAAAAATGTTAATCGTCTAATACCGTATCTACAACTATTAAATTAAAAAAAAAAAAAAAAATTACATTTTTCTGAGTCTACTTTAATACTTTTCTACAAAACCATCTTGTTTTCTATTTTTCATCTACTCGTATATTATTTTTTTATTCCATTTTTATTTTGATGAAAATTCTTTTTAAACATTGTTAATCCAATTTTTATTTTTTTAATATTACAAAAAGAAAAACACGAACAGAGAAAATTCAAGCACAAAAAACGAATATTCCTTTAAATAGAAACTATTCAAAAAAATTTCAAAATATGATATAATATCACTAGTAGGAAAATAATACGACAAACTGAGATATTTTTAAGTGAACAGTTGTTATTTAAAATAAAGAATCATTACTTAAGTTAAATAACCTATTTTCTAGTAAATGATAATACCCTATACCTTATATTATAAACTTTATTAACCATCCAATGAAAACTATACATAGTTGCTAATAGATGACACAAATAAATTTTAACACATATTAAAGCTATTGAATTACATTGTGAAATATATATACATATATATATAAACTCAACCCCGTTAACAAAAACTGCAGTAATAAATATTTAAAAAAATTAAATACCACTATACATATACATATGTGTTCACATAAAGGGCAAACAGGTAAGTCAAAGCAACACAATATGTATATGTGTGCATATATATATATATATATATGGTACAGTATTTCAAACATGAACGTCTTTATTAACCAATACACCTTCTCTAGTATGAATGCAATATGAACAACTTTCACTTTTTCGTTCTTTGGTTGTTAGAGGTTTGTGTGTTTGTGTCATCAACTACTACCACTACTTCTACCAATATACCTACCAAAACACACACAAAAGAAGCATAACAGCTGTTTCATTAGTATAATAATTATTACGTTTATTCTACATATAATTTATTTATAAATATTAAGTTATTATTACTAACAAAATAGTTAATAATGTTTAAATGAATTTCGTAATAGATTTATCATTGAAATGACACAAAAAAGTAGTGAAATAAATATAGACCATTAGACTGGTAGGCCTACGCAATTAATTTTATTTATAAAAAATAATAATAAAATACTACTAAATTTATTTATTTTTGTCAATACGACTCAATTCTGGATTTATTTCATTCAACTAACACATTTATCATTTATATATATATATATATATATATATGTAAAGCACATAAAAAAACAAAAAAAATGTAAGAAAAGTCGACTGATACACACAGTTTTAAATTCTAAATAATACAAATGATTACAACACAAATCTACCACGCCATTTCCAAAACGGCTCTTATTAAAAATATTTAATAAAAATAAAATATCGAATATCACTTTTAAGACAATAAAAAAGACGCAATACATATAAAATTAAAAATATGGGGAATCTGAAAGAAGTTGGGTCCGCTTTTTACATTTCGGTTCGTATAACTGATAATAGATGATCAGGGAAAAATTTAAGATAAGTTATACAAGGATTCTATAATAATTAGCTTTTGGTTTGACGTAACGTTTATTTAGATTAAATATTTAATAAAATTTAGAAAATACGACGCAAGAAATATATGTATACCAAAAAGAAAAAACAAAACGGATTTAAAGGATACAAGTCAAGAAATCTAAAAAATAAAACCAATTAATTTGTTTCGACAACTGTTCGTAGAGAATATTTCTTCTAATTCCGTAACTGAACTAGAAAATTCAACGCCCTGAGAATATACAACCCAACGATTAACCAACAATAATTCGGGCAGATAACTTGCAGGGTTACACTATACTGTAGTCTATAAAAAAAAAATTCTTTTTATATTTAATTGTAAATTAATAATTAATAATGCGTTATAAATATAATTACAAGGGAAAATAAACATTTATTTTATAATTGTTTAATTTTAATTGCAGTAAAGCAAATAAAAAAGAAAAAAATTTTTAAATAAAATTACATACAATAATCCAAATATTTAAGATTAACCGTTAAACGAAATTATTCATTCAGAAATAATTACTTTTAAGTAATTATCATTTAAATAGCTCTAAATCTATGATGCCAGGAAATTAAAATTCCTATAAAATATTAGAAGTAGTTAAATTACGTAATGTTAATAAAAAAATTTTTGGTTTGCACATTACACAGTTCTAATAATATGGTAGAATTTAAAAATTTATATATAAAAGAAAGGAAAAAAAACGCTAACAAACGATTACAATAAAATAGGTTCCGATAAAATTTGTTTTAATACGGGCTCTTTATTTAATACAAACATATATTAAAACGACAATAAAAGACTAGTAAAAAATAAGTCAGAGAATTAAACCACGTACGTAGAAAAAAACACCACATAAATCATAATACTTAAATAAATAACCCGGAGGTTGTTTTACAACTGCAAAAACTTAATAATTAATGTAAGAAAAAGGAAAATACTACAAATAAATTATACTCGATTAAGTACAATTGCATTTTATTTTTAATATGGAATGAAATTTTATTTTATTTACAAATAGTTAATCGCTATAGAGTTATACGAAAAAAATTAATTACTTAAAAAAATATTTATATGCATTACAGAACTTTTACTAGACTAATAAATTAGTTAATATTTAATAAATTACATTACTTTTTTTTTTTTAAATTAAGCTTATTAAAACTGTAAAGTTTAAAAAAATATCAGTTACAAGATTAATAATCAGGATAAAAGAATGCCATCCTATCGATGGATCATCAAAAAACATACACATAGATTTAATCTCAAAGATAATTAGCGATGCCTTCGACTTTTTCTGTGCATAATTTTAAAATATTACTTTGTAAAAAGAATCTGGATAAATAATTTACTGTTGCCGGGAAAACTGACTTTTTTTGTTTAAATTAATTACCTGAAAGATTTATTTAATTATTATAGACATTTAATAAATTATAATTAGATAGCCTTGACCTAATACAAAGAGTCCGGCAGCTGAAAAATCCCAACACAATTAAAATCTAGTCTGGACTTGACGAACGTATATCAACGAATGTAACCCTGATATTTACGTTTTATAAAATTATTTTAAGAAGCGACCGCTGTTGTAAATAAAGCTTCATTACTTCAATTATTAGCCTTAAACTTTAGTTGTTTAATATTAGCCTTGTAAACTTTACATTAACTGCAAATACAATTAATTACTTATATTTTATCAGTTTTGACTTACATTTTTCTTGGAAGCAAATTGCTTTACATTTTATTACGGCTCATTATAATTAAGATTGTATTTTCCTTTCGACGTGAGATAATTCAAATCTTTTACGACAATAAATAAATTTACATATATATATATATATATATATATGTATCTAAAACTGAACGTTTAGGAGTTACATTGTAATGTTCTCGTAAATCTTATATATTGTATTTTGAATATCCAGTTACTAACGAAATACACGTTATAATATTAATCGATTAATTACGAATTATTTATATTAACGACGAGATAAAAAAATTTACAAAATAACAAATAAAATAATTAAGCTCAAAATAATTGTAAATAATGACTTATATACAATGTAAATAAACCGCTTCTAAGAATGACACTATAATAATAGCAGATATACAATTAACAAGTCATTAAACTAAATTCATACAACTTATAGCACGCATAAATACATCACAGTACAGTTAATATTCTTGGCAACAAACTATAATTTTCTTTAAGTACTTGTCCATTTTTATATAAAGAAACGAGAAAATATTAATGCAAATAACTATTCAAATTATTGAAGAAGTACGAGAAAACCTGATATAAACTAATAAAATAAAATAAAACAAAACGATTAAATATGTTTAATGAAGTAATAAGAAAACAGTACGATTACAATACCCAAGATATACAACCGGTGGGATTTTTCATAAAATCGTCAATTACGCCTTATAATGTAAATAAATTCATTAATCACCAATCCTACCCAAAAACATTTCTTATTAATTCTATACAACGCTATTGAGAATTTTTAATTAATTCCAACAAATTTATGCACCTTTTTTTTTCTTTTTTCTTTTTTTTTTAAACCAAGAAATATGTGAAAAAATAATGTTTCAGATTAAATATTCTCAAACTAATAAGTAACTAAATATTACAATTTTTAAATGTAAGATATTTACATATAAAAATATACTGAAAGCAGTATTATCTACTTCCAAAAATTAGTTTTCTACAAAATATAAACACAAGAACAGTTAATTTTACAATAATCCATATAAAAAATCTACATTTCGAATTGAAAAAAATTGAGTTATACGTAGGAATTTAATTTCTAAAATAGCCTTACACTGTGGAAAAATTAGTATAATATTAAAAAAAACTGATCTTCATTATTTATTCTTAAAAAAAAAAATTAAAAAAAAAAATCGATTCTTCGTAAATATAACAAAATTTAGCCCGTTAATTTTTCTTAAAATTATTAAGAAAAAATAATCCAACTAAATTAAAAAAATAATAGTGTAAAGAACAACCGATCAATTATATTAGATCTATATTTCTTTACGATACAATAGTATTCTGTATTCCAAAATTATTACGCGTATTACCATACGATCCTAGTTAACATGCTAAATTCAATCAGGTCTTTTTTTCTAAATAGCTGCGCGTTGCACAAACATGCATTTCTACCGAACATAACTTATAAAACAAATAATAAACGTGTATATTTATTGTATTATTTAGAAAATATAAAAACAGATCTTACCGTACATTTAATTTAATGAATGTAAAAAATTTCTAATATAAATTAAATTACGATATATCATGGACAAGTTGGCAACACTGATCGTAAAACACTACTCCTTATTTTATAAGCATAAACTGAAAATATTTGTTGCATTACAATCTACCCAAAATAACTAATTATTATTAAGGAAACGTATTCCCTCAAAACCCAACTAAGGGGGAAAAGGGAAAAACTATAAAAAGAAAACTTTTTACTTTGAATTATTTACATAAATAACATTTTTTTAAATGTGTTTTTGACACCATTTTCCGTACGAACATTTTTTTAAAATTTCGTTAAAATCAATTATATAAATAACTTTAAAATGTATAAAAAAAAAAAAACGTAAATAGATTCATTAAAAGCGTTAAATAAAAAATATCAAATTAAAACGTTAAAAACTCAAAACGTACGAATTATTGTGTTACTAGAACTTATCGACTGAAAAAATAAATAAATAAATAACGCTGTACAAATAAATTTTAAACACATAACAACCACTAAACAAAACATTAAAAAAACACACGGGCGGGTGCACGCGGGTGTTCGTGTATACGCGTTGTTAACTGATAACGAAATACACGACGAATTACATTAGAAGGTTTAGCTTTCTCTACCGATAACAATAATCAACTGTTTCTCAACAACCAATTGTTAGTTTACTATTGACTCGCCCGAATTTCTTTTCTTTTTTTTTTCTTCATTCTGTTTTAGTAGTAATAATACACCGAAATTAACAAGTATATAATAATTACAACTTTTTTAAAAAGTTTTTTTTTTTTTTTTTTTGATTTCTTAATATCGATAATATTAGTAAATATATATATATTTTACATAAACCGGTATTACGTATAAATAGGTAAAAATTACCTAATTACTAACAACCTTGTTTTTATTTATTAGTTTTAATATAATAATAAAAAAATATGTAAATATACTTTGATTTTTTGTCTTTAACATAAATATTTATCGATGAAATAAATTACCCTAAATATATAAAATTTACAAATACATAACTGGATGTAATGTAATTATTTATTAAATTAACAAAAAGAAAATTAAAGGAATATATACATTTTTTGATTTTCACAAAATTAATTTACAAAACGACAGCTGCTGCTTCTCTTTACAAACATCTGAGGAAGATACTGTATACCGAAACAGCTGCGATTTTTAAAAATTAATTTTGTAAAAATCAAAACAACATATTTTTTTTTCTTTTTTTTCGATGGATTTCCATCAAGTAAAAGCATCATCCATCGATCGTTCTTAAATTAATAATCGTAAATTAAAGACAAATATTGTCGAACAAAGCCCATTTACCATAAAACTAACATTTAACCTTAAGAAATCTCAACATAATTTATTGAAAGTAACAAAAATGGTTAACATACAAAAAAAAAAATTATTGAATTCGATTAGTAATTTTCACCGAGATACTATACTCTAAATACTAAATCTATTAACAACAAATCTAGCAAAAAATTTCATTTTAAAATTAATTATAAATAAAAATAATAATAAATTAATAATAAAATTTATA